>JAJJWW010006959.1:0-165146 GCA_023531295.1 Papaver armeniacum | reverse complement strand
TCTTAATTCCTAGATTTTGAAATTTATGAATGATTTACATTTTGGGTATACAAAGGACGGTTAAAATTTAAACCACCAATGCACAGTCAACACACAGTCTCAATTATTCGCATGTCCCTCAAACATTTCTAGAAAAAACGTAACGCATGTATTTAGCAGTTAAGAAATGCCATTTACGTCTTCTCAATATAGTTAAGAAATGCCATTTACCGACCCTAATTAAGGGCATAATAATGGAACCGTCATTTTCTTCGTCATTTATTTTCATCAAAAGGTTATAAGTGTGAAGAGATATAACTTCAAGGTTTATATGATACAAAGAATTAGAAGAATAACAAATATAGTCAAGAAACTTCAATCTATTTGACACCGACATGTACACGACTCTAATCCGATTAAGAGTATGAACTCTCCAACGGCAATAACAATACAGTTAAGAAATGCCATTTACCGACCCTAATTAAGGGCATAAGAATGGAACCCTCATTTTCTTCGTCATTTATTTTCACTCCATGTAAATCCTATAATTTTTGCTTGAAGAGGTCAAAGTCTTATTGGACAATTCCCGTCCAGAGAAAAATAAAAAATATTGGGTAAGAAAATAGAATTAAATGGTATCATATGGTATGGTATTAAAAAAAGACCTAACATAAGAATAAAAATGAATACCTAGCAATCATATATCTGATTAGTATCATTTGACTGCAAATGAAAAAACAAAATCAAGATAACAAAATAAAATAAAATATTAATTAGAAAATAAAAGAGAAATTAAACTGCATTAATGAGACAAAAATTTAGGCATGAGGCACCATGAATCCATGGATGTTAAACAAAAAATTAAAGAGAAAACCTAACAACAATTATCTCAATCAACCAAAACAAAAGTGAATCATACCTTGAGAATAGAGTTGGGCAAATGATGAACCTTGGGATAGAAATTTGATTAAACTGCATAAATGAGACAAAAATTAGGCATGAGGCACCATGAATCCATGGATGTTAAACAGAGGCATGAGGCTATATACTAATATAATTTTGGTTTTTGAAGCTTTTGACCGGATGCCTTTTGCTATCGTTGATGCAGTGACTTCTGATGGAATCTCAAACCTGATATTGGTCTTGCAAGAAAATCCAAGGTACCATGTATAAGGCTATCAACCAGATATGAGATTGGAAAAAATATAGAGAGAGGATCCATGGACACTCTTAGATAGACAAGGTCGGACAAGATTTGCGCCATTTTCTCCGGCAAACCCAAACGATAATGAATTTAAGTCTAATATTTTGATGGTATATTCTTCTTATAAGACTCTACATTCCTATAAAAAAATGATCACAATTAGAGATGTATAAAACCACCATCTACCCCTTTGAATATCATCCGTTCAAAACTAACGGTTGAAATTAAGATCGGTAGATGGTCAGGTTTGCTATCTCGAATTGCATTCATTTTTGGTAGGAATATAAAGTCTTATAATAGGAACATATCATTAAAATATTAGACTTAAATTCATTGTCGTTTGAGTTTTTCGGAGAAAATGGCGCAAATCTTGTCCGACCTTGTCCATCTAAGAGTGTCCATGGATCCTCCCTCGGAAAAAATAGCACTAACTTTCTACAATTTTTAAAATGAATGAATGAATGCCGTTCTTTCATGGCCTCTGTTAGAAGGGATTAGGGTTGGGATTAGGCGTTTGAACAAAAGAGACTGGGATAATTGAGTGTTCCAGTGGCTGTGAGAAGGGTTTAGGGTTTGACAAAGCCGTTTCATTCAGAACAAAAGACACAGTTTAACAGGGAAGAATAACTCCCGACTCGGGAGTCCCGAGACGATCTTCAATTCCCTGGATACGCGGGCCAGAAGACGAAATGGTTGCGGCTTTAATTTTCATGGGTGCGTTTTTTTTCAGCCTTGAGGATAGAGTAATGGTGGACGTAAATCAATTTGGACCGTCTTTTATGTGTCCAAACTATAGATAACAAAAAATCTGGAAAAGCATATTAGTTGCTCCATCTAGGTCGTCCGTAGGAAAACACCATTGTCCCTTATGATATATATATCCTCTTCAATGAAAGCAAGCTCAAAATCAAAAGCTTAGTCAATTTTTGGTCAACCAAACAGAATATTTTGTTAAGAATCCTATTATTGGGGCTTTAAAAATGAGGGGAATTTGGGGGCTTATGGGGTCCTGAAATATCAATGCATAGAGCCCCTTATCATGGTATTTTATGTAATACCTAATCTACCCTTAATATGTTTAGTACTAATTAAATTGATTAAGCTAATAATCAGTATTAGTCAATGGATTAGACTAATCAAATGATTAAACTTTTGGAAATCAAAACTTGATTTTCCTTGATTTTGATTTTGAAGAAGGAAAAATGGTGATTTTGGTGAAATTTTTTTGAAAAAATTTGAAGAAAAACGATGAAACCCTTCATCACAAAACTTGGGATAACTTTTTATCAACTCCCAACATCAATTTTATCGATTCAAATCCGTTAAAAATCAGAGAAAAATCTGAAAATTTCACCTGTTACGGATGAGAAATTGTGTCGAACCAGCCGTAAATCATATATTACGGTTGGGATATGAGGAATTCCCAGCAGTAAACTATAACAGATGGGAAGTTAAGAACTTCTAGCCGTTATTCTATCCAGAATCTCCTGAGTCTTTGTTACGGCTGGGAATTCTTATATTTCCCGTCCGTAATGGAATATGTAAGCTGAGAAATTTTGATTATCAACATGAATACATACTACGATTGAAAAATTAGTAATACTTTCATTAATTAGACCACAATGAAACCCATTACATACTTAATAGATCCACATTACAAAGTTGGTTTTAATAACATCCCTTTCGATGTATTAAGAAGTTTTTGATGGTGGCGTATTGAGCTTCCAAGTTGAAATTATAACCTTTCCATTTTCTCAATTCCATCTTAGCTTGAGCTACGACTTCTCCATCAGTCTCACCTCTAAGTCGAAGTTGGTTGCACATACGACGTAAAGCCATATATCCTTCCACTTTTTTGCATATGTATGAAAATCGAAGATACAATTCAACCCCATCGCGGTTGTTAGTGTTACCTGTTTCACTACAAAAATTCTCAAAAATCTTACTCCAATACGATTTACTTGGTAAACCACTTTTCATTCATTCTTCTCCCCTCCTTGGATAGCGTAGTAAAAAAATTTTGCAAAGAGATAAGTCTTCTTCCAAACTAAAGTTGGGTTTATCCTTGGATTACATTGCATTGAGTTTGTAGAGGTTTTTGTGGAGATTATTGATGTAGAAGGTGTGGTTTTGATTTGGAATGGGTGGTTATATGGAGGTGGAGTTATTTCAAGTTTAAATAAGTGTTTGAATAGCTAGAACCTTCTATAGATCAGTCTTCAAACGGATCTATTTTTTAAAATTCAAAAAACTAG
The DNA here is from genome assembly GCA_023531295.1 of Papaver armeniacum. Lineage (NCBI taxonomy): Eukaryota > Viridiplantae > Streptophyta > Magnoliopsida > Ranunculales > Papaveraceae > Papaver > Papaver armeniacum. The sequence goes on along the minus strand of JAJJWW010006959.1, from coordinate 161,708 downwards.
CTCATATAATGTGGTATACAAAATTATAGGTATTTACGGCTAGGAAAACGAAGAGTAGACCCGGCCGTAATTCTGTATTAACCTGCAGGGTTTGTGGTTTGTCAGATTCACGACTAGGTATTTCTGGCCGTAAATAATAGTTATTAATTTATGTCAGAATTATGGCCTGAATATATAGCCATAACCAGGAGCTATTTTCTTTTTTGGTTATCAGTGTGATACACGGATAGGTAATCCCAACCGTAAAGCAGATTACGGATGTTTTTCCTAACCATTTTATTCTACGGTCAGGAACTTGAAATTTCGACCCAAAATTAAACCGAAGTTCCAAATTTATGTCAGAATTACGGTTTGGAGTTCTAACTGCAACTACGATACACGGCCCGGATATGTAAACGTAACCAAGACTCATTTTATTTATGAGTCTCCAGAGAAATACACGGTTAGGTATTTCCAAACTGTAACAAGCTTTTCCAAATCTTTTTTTTCCTTAACGTCCGAGAATTTCTAACCGAAATTCTGTGCAAGTTTATTCGACAAGAATTATATGCATTTTTCTTGGCCTAGGTTATGTGAAGCATCGACCTAGCCGAAAGTGCACAAAAATTAGTAAATCTTGATTTTTGTCCTCGCTTTCTTAGATTAGACAAATGGAAAGACTAACATTCATTCATACATGCAAATTTATAAAAATTCATCCATCCAAATCCATAACCAAACAACAAAAATAGTAAATAGACAAAGTCTTACATAATAAAAGATCCATGAAGTAAAATAATAAAAAGCGAGTAAATAGTCATTCACTTTCACTTGATGCCTCCTCCGAAGACGAGCGCATAAACGCATCCAAATTGTCCTCTTGTTCATGTTCCACAACTTGTTCTACAACTCTAGACTTTTTACCTCGACCGCTGCCACCTTGAATTGGAGTCTTTTTACCTCCACCACATCCACCTCGAGCACTTGTTCCAGCACAACCACCTTTTGCACTTGTTCTAGCACGGCCACCTTTTTCACCTCGACCACGGTCACCTTTTTCACCTCTACCACCTTTTCCTTGCTTAGATTGAACTTGCTCAAGGGGGGAGTGTCCAAGTCGTAGCTAGAATAAGGAGACCTAGTCCTTTTAGTTCTCCTTGGTCGGTCCTCTTTATAAGCATGTAAACCTTCTTTCTCAGGGATTATTATGCCTTTAACTCGATTGCAGAGTAATCTTTGTTCAGGTACCGTTAAGTTCTTACCCGAATTAATCATACGGGTGATGTCATTGACCACCCAATTAACTCATTCAACCTATTTTTTCATATCAAACACACATACTCTAATTATTCATTGATAATTAAAAAAAAACATATACAAAAATAATTAGTAGTGTACATACCACCATCTTCTCCCAATCTTCTTGTTCATTCATTGATGTCTTTGATTTTGAACTCTCTTTCTTTGCATTCTTGAAATGTCTATGCGCCTCCGGATCCAAATATTCCACATAAGGATGATCCCACTCTTGATACCATTCCATGTAATTCGCATCCGCTTCGGAAGTCCCATGATAAGCTTCAGGCAGTCTTCTACTCATTTGGTTTACTTCTTGGGAACGAGCATTCCAATGCTCGATCAACGGTGTTGTTTCATAGTTCAATCTGACATCTTTGTCCTTAAATTGGGAGTTGGATATGCTCGGTTTAAAAGGAGTTTCTTCAGGTACAATTTTCTGAACAATACCGATTTGGCGGAGTGTTCTACGAGGATCTAAAATGACGAACCCAGTTGAATGAAACAAAGGTCCTGTATAGGTCGCCACATTAGAAAATACTCTATCACTAACTTCAACTTCTCCATCCTCATCAAGTTTCAAATATGGATCAAAAGACACATCATCGATTATCAAAGCATCCAACTTTTTCCTCATTTCGACCATTTCCGTCTCTCTAGCCTTATGTTGGATCCCTCCAAAGGGGTATCTTCCTCCTGTAGGTTTCTCTAGAGGCCATGTTGTATTCCGAGAAGGCCTCAAGCATTTAAAATGATCGTAAGCCCATGACTACGGGAAAAAAAAATTTATAAATAAGATATTACATATAAACCAATATATAAAAGTAAAAATAAATAAATATTTGTTATATTAAAACAAAAAGATACCTGGATAAGAGCAACACATCCCGTAATTTGTGTTTCGTTCCACCTAGAAGCTTTGCAAAGACTGTCCAACACACTAGCAAGGAGATCGGTGGCCCACGAGTACCTAGGTACCTCTTTGTTTCCGGATCGAGGATGGGAGTCTTCAACCACCGCAAATAACAAGCATTTACCTTATTTCCTGAGAAATCGGGGGGAAAGACGGTCCCAAGAGCGTGCAACAAGTAAGCTATAGCCGTATGTATAACTCTTTCTGCGTCCATCACCACCACTCCACTATCAGTCTTGCTTTTGGAATCCCCAAAATTATCCTTCAAAAGAACCAAATTAATCTTCCTTGCCATATTAACTGTTACACTAAGTTCACCTGGTGCACTAAATTTCCTTTTAGCTTTAGGCACGGCTCCATACCTTATCTCAAACTTTTCTTCCGCTTCATCTTTGCCCCACCCAAGACAGTCCTTCGCCAAGACACAAAGTTGATCAAAAGGCATAGAATTGTTGAAACCCTCAAACACAGCCTTTCCTTCCAAAGAAAGACCAGTGAGTTGCTTTGCATCATCCAGAGTGATAGTCATCTCGTCGAACGGGAGATGAAAAGTCATAGTTTCGGGCCAGAGTATTTCTCTAAAACCACAAACTGTCACAACATCATATGTCTTCTGCAAAGCCTCAATTTCGTACCATAACCCAGAAGCTTTTACCTAAGCTACCACATATGGATGCTCGTTGTCCTACGGCCAAAACTTTCCTTGTTGGTGCTTTAGTTTAGGGATCGCTTTATCAGGGAACTACAAAAATAAAAATTGGTTGTTATAATTAATAGTATATAATAAAATAAAAATAACATATACGTAATTTGATTTATTACCTTTGTGCCACAGAGCCTAGCAGCCCATGAAGACGGGTAACCAATCAAGAAGGAACGATCTCTTGGCGCACCCCTAAGGTCTCCCATTCCTCTGGTAAAAGCACCTAGCATCAATTACTTCTCTTGCCTTTAACTTTGGTGGATACTTCTTCTTTTCCTCCTTGTCCTCCTCAACTAAGGATTTACCTTTATCAATAGCATCACCACTAGAAGTGCCAACTTCAATTCCACCAGTAACAACAAGTACACCTTCATTTCCTCCAGCAACTCCAACTTCAGTTCCTCCAGTAACAGTAACTCCAACTCCATCTCATCCACCTTTATTTTCTCTAGCAGTCACAACTTCACTTGCATTCCTTGCGTTTGCACCCAATGGTTTTGCGTGACGAGGTTGCGGAGTCGGGTCACTACGAGGTGTTACTTCTTGTGATCTTTTCTTTTTGTTTTCTCTTCCTCTGTTCAAAGACAAATAAGGCCAAAAACCAAAAGTAGATAAGCAAAAAAGGTTGGGAAATTCCAAGACAACCAAACCGTGACACTCAAAACGGCTAGGAAAATTGGATAGTCCAAGACGCAACAAGAATTACGGATGAGAAATTTAGTAATCGACCTAGACGAAAACAAATAACGGATAGGAAAACCTATACGTGTAAATACAGCTGGTTTAATATTCAGCACAGTACTACATACGGCTAGGAAATTCCAAGCCGTAATTTATAAACGGCTAGGAAACTAAATATCACGGCCAGGAAACAAAGTTACGGATAGAAAGACCGAGACGTAAACTAAACTACCGCTGAAAAAAATTCGAACACAGGAGAATATATAGATAGGAATAACCTAGTCGTATACAACTTGTTGCGGATAGGATTTCTCCATCTCGTACGCATCGACTACTTTACGGCTGGGAGTTCTTAGATATCCCAACCGTAAAGCTTAAAAACGGCTGAGAGTTCTTGGATATCCCAACCGTGTAACATATAAACGGCTGGGAAAATAATAAATCCCAACCGTGATACCTATTTATGGCTGGGAACACAAGAACTCCCGGCCGTAAGCATTTTCAGAAACTGTTTTTTCATACCTAAAATTTTCGAAACCTACTGAATAATCAATAAAACGCTTAAATAAAGAGTGGGTTTTTCAATTCATACCTTATTGCTGTCATATCAGGAGTCTCGGCGGCTGGTGCATCTCCTTCATTCACTTCTTCTTGATCTTCAGTTTCATCTTCATTTGATGAAGTTGGTTTCTATACTTCAGAAAGAGGTGGATTCGACAAAGATTGACCTATATTTTCCTTAGGTTTCATGGTTTTATACAATAAATTTAATCGACGACGAATTTTTTTTTGAATCGACGATTAATCGTTAAAAAACGAAGAATGGAAGAAGAAGAAGAAAAGAAAGTAGGGAGAAGAACCAGAAAGAAAAGAAAGTGAGGGAGACGTTTTTTTTTTCTTTTAATGATTTTCAGTTTTTTTTTATTTAATGATTTTATTATATTATTGGATAACGATTATTACATTAACTAGTTGGAAGCCTAACAAGCTAAGCTCCAACAACATACTACTACATTAATTGAACAGGTTACTGTGTTAGCCTACCAGCGAGCCTCATGGGTAACCTAGCCAAGGGAGCCGAAGCGGATGGGGGGCTGAGATTGTGTCACAAGGGGGGCAAACTAACTCTACCTTCCATGTTAATTCCTGCAATATTACGCCATTGGGGGCTCGAACCTAGGACCTCCTGGAGCGCATGAATCTTTCGGAAACGGGGATGACCAACTGAGCTAGGTAACCGTTGTTAGATTAGGTAGTTAATGAAAGGGTAGAAGGGTAATAAGCTAAAATGATTGAGGGTATTTTTGAAATTTTACATAAATATGATCTCCCACTATAACATTTAGGTTCCACTTAGTAATTTAAGCCCCCAAAGTCCCATCCCCCTACAACCCCAATAATAGGATTCTTTGTTGAACAAGCGGAATAGGATTAATACACCAAAAGAAATATGGAATAAACATACTCCCTCCGTCCCAAATTAGATGAGCTAGTTGTAGTTTACAAAATTTAAGGCAAGGAGGAAAGATGTGTATGTTTAAGTATTTTTTATAATTATACCCTTATGGATAATAACTAGTAAAACTTAGAAATGATTTATGTCTTAAACTATATCACGGTTTTTCGTAAACTTTATACCGTTGAAAGCCATTTTAAAACACCTACGCAACGAATATAAACATGGGTATCAAATTATACATATTTCATATAGTAACAATAATCAATTATAAGGGTAGTTTTAAAAATACCCCCTTGATTAGTGAAATAGCTCATCTATTTTGGGACAAAATTTAAAACAACTAGCTCATCTAATTTGGGACGGAGGAGTATAATCTATAGGGACTAAAATAGAAATATGTTTGAAATCACTTATTGTAATTTTTATAAAAATGAAGAAAAATATTATGAAACTTGATATCTTTGAAACTATACGCCGAATTTTTGTGAATTTTATATACTTGGTGAAAAAGCGGGGGTACAACAACCACACCCAATATTTTGATTAGCAATCTGTATGGACTAACTCCAATATACTTTCAAGAGAATCAACTAGACTCAATCTTAATAAAGTATATCAAAGAGTTATATCTCTCTTTCTCGATTCGATTCTTACTCAAGCAAATAGAAATCTGCGAGTCTAATTGAATACAAGAGAAATCACTTGAACGGTACTAAAGACCAATGTTCAAGGATAAATCAATTTCAATAAACAACCAAAGGTCGGATTTCCCAATTGATTGATTCAAACGCACAACCTTTGATATTTCAATTATATAACAAAATATAATGCAGAAAAGAAATAAAACAGACACCAGAAGTTTTGTTAACGAGGAAACCGTAAATGCAGAAAAACCCTGGGACCTAGTCCATATTGAACACACACCGTATTAAGCGGTCTACAAACACTAGCCTACTACAAACTAACTTCGATCCGGATCGTAGTTGAACCCCAATCAATCTCACACCGATTCAAGGTACAGCTTCGCTCCTTACGTCTCTCGATCCCAACAGATACTACGCACTTGATTCCCTTAGCTAATCTCACCCACAACTAAGAGTTTCTACGACCCAAAGTCGAAGACTTTAATAAACAAATCTGTATCACACAAAAAAGTCTACAGTAATAGATAAATCTGTCCCCCATAGAAATACCTACGAGTTTTGTTCCGTATTTTGATAAATCAAGGTGAACAGGAACCAATTGATAACCCGGACTTATATTCCCGAAGAACAACCTAGTATTATCGATCACCTCACAATAATCTTAATCGACGCGGTGAAAGAAGATATTGTGGAATCACAAACGATGAGATGAAGATGTTTGTGATTACTTTCATATCTTTCCTATCGGAGATATCAATCTCAAGCCAATCGTAACGATTGTACTCAATACGATAGAAACAAAGAAGATCGATCACACAACTACAAGAAAGTAGTATCGGTCCGCTTCACAATCCCAATGAAGTCTTCAAGTAGTTAACCTACGGGGTCTCGGTAGAAACCTAAGGTTAAATGAGAATTGACTTTAGCTTATACAACTAGTATCACACAGGAGGTGTTGGGATTAGGTTTCCCAGTTGCTAGAGTTCTCTTTTATATAGTCTTTCAAATCAGGGTTTGCAATCAATGTTAGCTTAGTAACAAAGCATTCAATATTCACCGTTAGATGAAAACCTGATTAGCTTCAAGCTAATATCTTTCAACCGTTAGATCGAAAACTTAGTTTGTTACACACAAATGAAATGCACGTTTTAGGTTTGTGTAATCGTACCCAAACATGTACATTCGTTGGTTCAACAGTAGTTAACCAAATGGTTAGCCATATGAGCACTTCCATATTAACAATATTCTTCTTTACCATAACTAGTTCAAATGACTCAAATGAACTAGTTAGAGAGTTGTTCAATTGCTTAGATCTTATATAAGTATACAAGACATAATCTAAACAAAAACGATTTGATTCACTCGAATTGATTCATGAACTTTATAGCCACGGTTTGCAAACTTGCATTCCTTAGTTAATATAAGTATAAGTTCACGAATAATCTTTTTTAGGATATAACCAACCTAAGTACGCGGACTAGTATTTACTATCTAGTAGTTTATGCTTTCTTTGCTATTTTCTTGTAAATTATGTATTTTACGCTTGTTTTGAGTTTTATAGCTACTATGGAGTCACACGGAGGAAAAGAAGAAGAAATCACCCAATTTAAGTCAAAAGGGCAAAAAGGTCATTTTACGAGCGAACACTATCCGGAGCCCAAAGAGTGGTTAAGGGGCTCTCATTCAAAGGTACCCCTCATCACTCAACAAAGGGTGTTATTAACACCGGGTAGCCCTTATCCGGAGATGGTTATCTTTGGGTAGCATCCAATTGGGTCGGTCCTATCCATGGCTTATATCCGATCCGACCGGATCCGGACCCACTTCACAAACCTACCCTAAATCGAGAGAATACCTTACTCTCATTTTTCACCTGAAATGAGGAATTCAGAGAAAAGAAAGAAGAGATCGAGATGAACTCAGAAGCAAGATGAAGCTGCTGTTCGTTGAAGCCTAAGCTCGATTCGAGAGTTTGCTATCGCAATTAGGAGCTAGGGTTTCACAAAGATTGAAGACTCGTGATATGAATTTCGAGAAGAGTTAATGGTGAAGTTTCGTATCGAGATTGATTAGAAGATTGAGGGGATTTAATCGATGAAATTGTGTTGTTAATGTTTAAAGAAGATGAATGAGAGATGGGTTTGTGGTTCAAGATGAAGAATGGGTTGATCGAAATTGGGGTTTGTGTTGGTTCTGTTGAATCGGAGACTCTCTGGGGATTAATGATGCAGAAATCGATTCAGGGACTCAGGAGAGAAGGAGTCGATGCTGTTGAGTGCAATCGACAAAGAAGATGGATTTGATTTATGGGTTCTGTTGAGATGATAATCGATGCTGTGCTTTATTGTGATCGATTCAGAGTACCGATTCAAGAAGAGGGAGCAACCGGGTGAGAAGATGAAGAACACAAGAATGGGTTTTGTGAACCAAGATGGTGGAACCGAGTGAATCTCTCAGATGTATGTTAGGATACGAGGTTGTCTTTGAAGTGTAGAATGATAAGTGGAGGTTGAATTCGGATGCAATATGGGTTGGTTGTGAATCAAATCAAGTAAAAGATGGATTTAGAGGTTGATGAAGGCAAGGGAGATGTTGTGGTGGCCCGAGCCGGGGGCTAATGAGGCTTTGGGATGAGCAAAGAATTCAAGACATTAGAGATGGAATTGCACTCTTATCGAAGTTGCTACTGCAATGTCATGAAATGACTTGGTTTAATGGTGCTGCCACAATCCCTGCAATGGTGATTCAGTGAGATGGTAAATGGTCGAAGACTAGGAAATGCCATGGTAATTCAGATGAACTCAGGGAAGGAATTTTGCAGGGATTGTGGCAGCTCTGGTGGTGGTGCTTTTTGTGGAGTAAATGCTCAGGTGGTGAAGCTATAATGAGATTGGTTGCTGCTGTGAGCTCAGGCAAGGGTTGTGCTGCTGGTTTACAACTGAAGAGTTATGCAGCTGGTTGTGGAGTTATGCCATGAGTGAGATGGTTTGTGGTGATGATAAATGGGTTGGTGTTGTTTTGAATTCAAATGAGGACAGGGCAGGAAGAAGTGTTTTGCAACTGAGAGTTATGTGGTGGCTCTGAGATGGACTTGCAGTGACTAATGCAGGAGTTGAAGTGCAGGGAAGATCAGCCAACATGGCTGAAGCACAATCATTGTGCTACAACACAGCTCTGGCCAGAGCAATGCTTATTCCATGGCAACTTAGCCGAGTCAGCCCTGTAGGATCATAATATCGCAACGTACAAGGCTCGCGGGATTAATGAACGACGGCGTCGCGAGGGAGTCGCATGGAGCTAAAATAAACGACGCAATGAATAACGACAGGCAAAACATAAAGAAGACGTGAGACTGGGCGAGGGTTAAGAAGTGTCGCGAGAGTGAATGTTTGTGCATCTGCGACACTTCGCGAGACATTCCCGAAAATAAAGGGGAGCTTAGCTGTCATCCACTATGTATTACCCTATATAAAGGGCTAAATGAGTCTGTAAGAGGGGGATCTCTTTGGAATTGTTGGGCAAGTCATTAGGAGAGAGAAAGTTTAAGCATGCTTTAATTTCTAAGTGTAATTCTATTTTCCTGTGTCAACATTTCATGAGCTCAATCAATAAATATTCTTGATCTTACATCTTTCAATGGATTAATTAAGCAAAATCGAGTAAGGGGTGTAGTGTGGGAAATCCCGCTACTACATATGCGCTAGAAACAGGGACTGAGCAGAGATTGACGTAGAAATTGGAAGGAATTTGGATTAACAGAGAAAAGATTTGGAGAAGGTACTCAAGAATTCATTGGAAAAGAAAAATGGCTAGAAGAAGAAATGTACAAGGGCCACCAACGATTGTAAGAAGAAGTGGGAGACTTGCTGGAGAAAGGAGGAATGAAACAGGAGAATCGTCAAGGATGAATATGAGAAACGATGGAGAAGATCAAAACCAACCACCAATCTCCCCAAAGTAGCAAACGCGGCAGGATTATGATAGAGTAAGTGTACATACTTGGAGGTCTCGATTCTCAAGACGAGAGAGAAGAGGAGCAGCAGCTGGTGAACAATGGACAAGGAGAGCAAGGAATGAATGGAGAAAACGAAGAAATCGCAAAGATTAGAAAGATTGAGACAATACACGAAGAGAGACGGTTAGAGGCAGAAGAACGAGCAAACTTGACAAGACAGAATCATGAATTGAGGATGGAAAATATGAGGTTGCAAAATAGGAGATCTAGAAGTAGCGTGAGATCAAGTTCAAGATCGAATAGGGAAGAAAGAAGGAGAGTTTTACCAACAGAAAGTACCGAGGAAGAAACACAAAATCCGAGTATAGAGCATGGCGAGAGAAGAAGGGAAATAGAAGATCGTTATATTCCTCAACCCGAAAATCTTCAAAATGAGCGGAATAGGGAAAATCAAGGAAACATGCAACTCCAAGAACCGAATGACCCAGCTGCCGAAGGGAGAATAATCTTGCACGGGAGAGAAGAATTGAGAAGAAACCGAGAAATCGAGGATGACATTGAGAGACACTACATTGAACAAGCGCGGCTGGCTCGCGAGAGAGAAAGGATAAGAGCAGAAATGGAAAACCAAGAGATGGAAGAAGCAATCCGACAGAATAACCATGACAACCGCGAAAGAAGAAGGGAACAGAATCGTACCAACAGAAATATTAATGAAGAATATGAGAGGGTGCAGATGAGAGCTGAGAGACAGCCAAGAAGAGAGAACAACCGATATAATGGCGTGCGAATTGAGGAAAGAAACGAAGAAGAGCGTCGCAGGGAAAGGAGAGAAGAAAATAACGAGCAAGAAGGTCAAAACAGGCATGAGCGAAGAAGGAGAGAAGCAGAGCTAAAAAGACCAGTAGAATCAAATTCTGAGGCAAATGAACAAATTTTAAGAGAACTGGCTGAAATGAGAGGATTGCTGAACAATAGAAGGGAAGGAGGAAGGAAACAATTGGATGAAGCCATTGCAGAAGCTGCGAAGAATCCCTTCACGCTAGAAGTACAGATGGGAGGAATACCTCCTAAGTGCAATCTTCCTGCATTAACAAACATCTTCGATGGAACAACCTGCGCGGTACAACATATCAAGGCCTATATGAGGTGTATGTCTGCGATGGGAGAATCATGATGCTATACTTTGCAAATATTTCGCATCAAGCCTAATTGGAGAAGCACTAAAATGGTTTGAGGGTCTACCAAGGAACACAATCACGTCATTCAATCATTTACAAGCCACATTCCTGGGAGCATACATAAGTAACAACTCTTCACGACCGTGTATTGAAGATGTATTCGGGTTGAAACAAAGGGTTGGCGAGAGCTTAAGGCGATTGACAATAAGATGGAGAACCATGTGTAGCGAAATGGCAGACGGGTTGAGGAAAGATATCTCATTCTCTCATTTGTGAATGCTCTCTTCGCGACTAACTTGTTATACATTCAAATTTTTAGAGTCAAAAATACAATCACGATGGCGAACTCAAGAGTTACAGGAAGAATATATCGCCTTAGAAGAAAGACGAGAATGAAATGAATTCTTATCCTGGTCGCGAACACAAACTCGAATGCTGTGAACGCAAGCTTGTTACCTCAATTCATAAATACAAGTGGCGAGCACTTCGCAAGGACAAAGATGCGAGGAAGGCCGATGAGGGACAATGAAGATAGTAGCCATGGGAAGCCATGACCAGGAGGAGTTTGAACAAGAAAGGAACTATTACAACCGTAATAAAGAATAATAAGATTCAGAGGCTAGATCATGTGCAAGAAACTTACGGTGGACGAAGGCAATATAACCATGGAGGGCAGAGAAGTCGCAAAATAGTATGGGAACCAATTAAGATGCCTCCACTGAATGCTAGTGTGGAAAAGATCTGGGAAGCTATACTTGTGATGGAAGATGTACCAGCACCTTGGAACGCGGGGATGGAACCACCATCAGGCGACAGAAGTCATGAGTTTTGTTCTTACCATCGCTTCCATGGACATCAAACAAACGACTCGCAAAACGTAAAGAGAATTATTCTCGGGATGATTGATCAAGGGAAGTCAATCACTTTCTAAAGGGGGAAGAAAAAGGCCGTACATTACCACCACCACCGAAATGCACGAACAAAGTCGGCGAAAGGAAAGGAAACATTTGTGATAGAGGTCGGAACAAAAGCTAAAAACTTGAATTGCAACTCTATCGTCCACTCCTATCGCACAATCGAAGATTTTCATGACAACGTGCTCGCAGAGTCTTTGCGAGAGATGCTAATGATAAAGAAATAATGAGCACAAGCGAGAACGACGCAGTTAGAAAAGTGGCAGCTGAAGACCATTTCTTTCTCTGCAGATGAAGTGCCAAAAGGAAGAGAAACACATGATAGCCCGTTGGTTGTGAAACTAGAGATTAACCCGAAACCAGTTGATGGAGAAGATGATGAGCGGAAGCTTGTTTGGGCGATCAACCGAATCTTAATCGACACCTAAGTTCGGTGAATATTCTCTTCTACCATACTTACAAGACGATGGGAGGAAAAGATGAGGATTTGATCCCATCTACATACAAGATATATGGCTTTAATGGCACTGCAAACAAACCAAAGGAAGAGGTTCGCATGAGAATACCTCTACAAGGATTATCAACTCGATATTTTATTCTCGTGTGGTTGACGTGGAATCTCCATACAATGCGCTGATTGGGAGGCCATGGCTTCATGAAATCTTGGGAGTCGCATCAACATATCATCAATGTATAAAATTTCCACATCCAAATGGCATTGGTATTATACAGGGAGATTGGAAGGAGTCGCAACAATGTCATGAAGTAGATGTAGAAAGTCACGAAGAAAGAAATGCCAAAAGAAAAGGTTGGAAACAACATGTGAGAGATGAGCAGAGAAAGGAAAAATTGATGGTGGATGCCATAGAAGTAAGGACTGAACATACCTCGCGAGGTGAGTGCTTAGAGACAGGCGAATATTATGGTAATAAAGAAGCAAAGGATATGAGGAACAAAAGGCATAAGAAGTGAATAATCAACAAAAACAGGAGAAAAAGTAGCAATTGAAGTAATGATGTGCGAGAATCTCGCAGACAAGAGTATATGGGAATTCAGTTAAGAAAGAAAAATGAAAATATGAAATTGTGCGAATACTTCGCAAACAAGTATCAAAGATAATGAAACATACATGATTGAATGATTTAACAAATATGAATGAGTAAAAGAATGGGACGAACCTTTATGGCGTACACCCTAGTTCGCGAATAACATTTCGTAAGAGGCAAATGTAAGACCTAAAGTGCGTCATATAAGGGGGTATCTCTCGACATGGCTCGGGGGAAGGTTACACCGCTCCCGAAGCTCGAGTCATGAAAATTTGGGGCCCATGAAAGCCTATCCTAAGAGGTACCTTGGATTCCCAACTATATATGTAGGTTATACCCTGGTTGGGCGACCGAGGGTCTCTTCTTAGGAGTCAGTGTATGCTCAAGGCGCCGAGGTACACGGTTGAGCCAGAGTGCCCGGGATGGATGAACCTACCCTGGCCATTCTTGGTAAGTCTTGGCATATGTTGCACTCGCCCGAAGAAAACTCCACTTAGGGTGCAGCCTTGTAACCATAAACCCTATAGGTATAAGGGATAAGAGGGCTCACGAAACAACCGGTTGTTGTTAAGACCGGATGGGAGGAGCTAGTCTTGTATGGCCGATGTTTCGCCTCCTTGAAGGGGCAACCGGGGAGATGATAAGGGCGATGCTCTCCATTAGGGGGAGTATCAAAACAGACGCAAATGTCATGAGGCTATGTTTTTGCAAGAGAATTTAGGCTTGTCATATTTGTGCAATTATCCTGCAGAGGCAATAATACTAACGCGAAGGTAAGGCGAGATCAATGGGTCTTTACACGAAAGTGTACGGGACGTCTCGGCGATTTCGTCGCACGACGACAATGTCATGGGGCTTTATGTTCGCAAGGATATTTAGGCCTGTCATATTGTCGCAACTAAAACATCCTGCAGAGGCAAAAATACTTGGAAAATGATAAGACAAGATCAATGGGTCTTTACATGCAAGTGTAAAGACGTCCTGCGATTTTGTCGCGATGAAAGGTGGCAGGGGAAGACCTCTAATTAGGGAGGTCTGACTTGGAAGACCACACAAAAATGATAAGGCAAGGTCAATGGGCCATTGCATGAAAGTGTAAAGGCGGCTTGCGACCTTGTCGCAACAAGAAGAGATAAAATAAAGACTACCGAAATGATAAGGCGAGATAATAAGGAAATCCCGCGACCTCGTCGCAACGATATATTTCAATAACAATAAAATAATTATCCAATAACATACATGATGACAACTAAAATCTTCCATCTGAAGATAAATAACAGAGGCAAGTACGTACTTTCCTTGAATATTGCTTGAAGAGCGATTTGAAGGAAAAATTCATTGTTGTCATATTCCGTGGTTTCAATTGGTGAAGGAACGAGCAAAAGAATACTTTCCTTAAAAAGTACGTACTTGCCTCTATTCTTTTGCAAAGTTCCGAAGCTTCTTTGAGATATATACGAAGTATCGTCTCCTATCTCTCCTTATATTTCTCCTGCGAGGGGAAGAGTATCATGAGATTTTTACAATATTGTTTCCGAGACTGTTTATCTTTATCTGTTTCAGTTTTGTACTTTTACACGGATTTTGATTATTAATGTCTTTTCTTGACACGTTTCTTTCAACCGCTTATTTTTGACCATTCATGTCTCTTCGCATTAAATGACCTCGTTTTTCTCGAGGATCTTTTTCCCTATATATAGTTTTCTTTTCCCCTCCTTTTCATCCTTTAGTTTCTCTCTCGCAACTTTTCTTTGACTCTCTCCTTCCGCAATTTGCGCTCCCGCTACCGCAAATCTTTTCTTCGTCCTTTCTAGCGCTGATCTTAATCTCCAATCTTCCATCCATTCCCATACCGATAAATGGCTTGCATCGTCGTGCATACAAAGCTTCTTTTGAAGAAGTTCAACGTAAGTTGCTCGAGAAGGGTTTTACTCTATCAACCATTCCCGATCAAGAACCTTCATCTATTCTTTCGCAAAGTCGTTTTACGATCATCAATGTGATGATCAAAAGATTATAGTCTCGCTAGGTCACTTCTCGCGGGACTTCCCATTCCCTTGTACAATCCCGAGATGCCTTTATTTTATGAAATCTTGGCCCATGAAAAATTCTCTCGGGCTGTTTATCAATTGAGTGGCGATTGCATTCGCCCTAATGCTTGAATTCGCGAATCGTGGTGCTTTGGCAAAGGATCTTTATACCCTAACTCTTTTAGACACCCCGATTTCGCAGAGACTTGGAAATAGTCACGAGAAGTACACTCGTAGAGAACTTTTTTGAAAACTATTCAGTGATAAAGATGGTTAATGCGAAATCTCATTGGGGCATTCGCTGAAAAGAAGGATAATGTCCCCGAGGATAAATTGCTCATGCAAGATATTGATTGGCACCCGGTAATAATACTACTCCTCGCCACTCCAAAGATGAGAAATGGTGGGTTGTACCCTTGATTTTAAATGGTCCTTATATCGCGGGCCCGCACGTTCTTCCCGCGAATCTCGCAGGTATCATCCTTGGGAATTCAAATGGCCTGATAAGGCAAATGAGGTATGTTTCCCATTTTAAATCTTGCCTTTGCAACTTTCTTTTTATATGTTGAGTTTGTATAATTTCTCGATCGCCAAATTGAGAAGAAAGTACAAGGATAATCCGTTGGAGAGTACTCGACCATACTTCGATCGCTTACGAGTGAAGTAAGAAACATTTCCTTTGTTATTTGAAACAATATTGTTGCCTCTGTTTCTTATCTTTAACCGTATGCGAAGGTTTCCATTTGAGAAGCTCGTAGCCGCGAAGATTAAAAGTACGGGTAAAACCGTCGTTCGCAAGGGTAAATCTTCTCGCTCCATTAACTAAGAAGCGAAAGGTCCAATCTTCTTCTCGCCTTAGCTCAAGCTTCGAATCTTCCGACTCGGATCCTTCTCTCGCCAAGAAGATTCCGTCGACCAGCTTCTTCTATGGATCAATTTATCTAGCATCTTCTCATCTGTTTCCAAGGAATGGGAGATGCTCCCCTAGCTTCTCTTTGCGTGGCTCTCGCAAACGTGTGTAATGCTACTTTATTAGAGGGCAATAATTCTTTCAATGGAACCTCTAGAACTGTGTCTCCTGACTTCTTGAATGCACTTGGATCTTTGGTACGTATGCAATCAGATTTCCTGTTAATTTTAAATTTTTAAATATACATATATATTAATGACTTTTCTATCTTCTTTTATAGGTTGGAAGAACTTCTTTTGTAGTTGCCTCAGATCTCGAGAGAAGACGCAACAATCTTGAAAAGAAGAATTTGCAATTGAGCAAGAAGATTCAAGAATTAGAGATCGAAGTCAAGCGTCATCTCGCGATAAAGACGAGAGAAAGTTAAACACCGAACTTGACTCCCAAAGGGATAGGGTGTCCACTCTTCAGTAACGCTAATCAACAACTTTATGGTATAAGATTTTACTTCCTTTTATCATTTCTATTTCATCGGTTGCATATTGCTTCCTAACTTATTACCTTCGCAGATGTATATAATCTCTCCGATGAGGCTATTCTTCTCCATACATTTCCCTTCACCTATGGATAATGATCTTCTTCTCGCTCACCTCAATCAATCTCTAAGTAGTTCCTCCAATAAAACTAACCTCCTTTCATTAAAGGATCTTCAATCCAAATATCATCTCTTGGAGATCGAACACGATCTAGTTTAAATTTAACTAATCGCTTTAAACGAATGTACCTTGATTCCGAGAAGAAAATCAAGACTTTAAGGAAGAAAATTAGTGATCTCATAGATGAGAACGATCGTATTACTAACAAGAGGTGCACAGGCATTAGCAGAATTCCACAAATCTCTTCTTGGCGTGCAAGTTGAACGAGATGAACTCCTTCATCGTAATACCATATTTAAGCGGCGAGAAGAGCAAGTTCGTTCTCTTCTCGTGATTAATAGTGATGATGAATTCGCCCGGGCTGCGAAGGTTTTAGATAATGCCAGAATAACCTAGGTGTTGATGTTAGTCTTCATGCCGAGCATACTTCCTTGATTAAAGATATGATATCCGATAGAGAAGGTTACTTATTATACCTTATTGCTTCTTACTTCGTAGTATTGCTTGTAAATTGTTAACTTGTTGTTTCTTATTGCGTAAATCCGAGAAGAGGCTTCAAGTTAGAATTAGAGAGCTTGAATCGAAAAAAGAACAACTCGCCAGAATTTTCCAATGAGAATTGAAGAACTCGAAACCGAAAAAAGAACAAAACGCAAAGAATCTCTCCCTTCGCGAGAATAGATATTCCAAGTTGAAGAAACAATTTCTAACGACAAGGGAGAACTTTAATAATGATGTCTGTTCGTTTTCGCAATGGAGGCATGGAGTATGTTTGTAAGGACCACAATATCCCTCTCGCATTCATATCCCCTCTCCTTGAAAAGGTTCCCGAGAATCTTGCCTGTCTCGACGTTTCGATAGCGAGGCCGGGCGAAGGAGAAAATTCGCGATGAGAATAATCGATCAAGAATCGGATGAAGAAGAAGAATCACCAAAGAGTGTAGGATCATAATATCGCAACGTACAAGGCTCACGGGATTAATGAACGACGGCGTCGCGAGGGAGTCGCAGGAGCTAAAATAAACGACGCAATGAATAACGACAGGCAAAACATAAAGAAGACGTGAGACCTGGCGAGGGTTAAGAAGTGTCGCGAGAGTGAATGTTTGTGCATCTCGCGACACTTCGCGAGACATTCCCGAAAATAAAGGGGAGCTTAGCTGTCATCCACTATGTATTACCCTATATAAAGGGCTAAATGAGTCTGTAAGAGGGAGAGATCTTTTTGGAATTGTTGGGCAAGTCATTAGGAGAGAGAAAGTTTGAGAGTGTTTTAACTTCTAAGTGTAATTCTATTTTCCCGTGTCAACATTTCATGAATTCAATCAATAAATATTCTTGATCTTACATCTTTCAATGGATTAATTAAGCAAAATCGAGTAAGGGGTGTAGTGTGGGAAAATCCCGCTACTACATATGCGCTAGAAACAGGACGAGCAGAGATTGACGTAGAAATTGGAAGGAATTTGGATTAACAGAGAAAAGATTTGGAGAAGATACTCAAGAATTCATTGGAAAAGAAAAATGGCTAGAAGAAGAAATGTACAAGGGCAACCAACGATTGTAAGAAGAAGTGGGAGACTTGGCGGAGAAAGGAGGAATGAAACAGAGAATCGTCAAGGATGAATATGAGAAACGATGGAGAAGATCAAAACCAACCACCAATCTCCCCAAAGAGCAAACGCGGGCCGTGGATTATGATAGAGTAAGTGTACATACTTGGAGGTCCGATTCTCAAGACGAGAGAGAAGAGGAGCAAAGCAATGGTGAACAATGGACAAGGAGAGCAAGGAATGAATGGAGAAAACGAAGAAATCGAAATCAAAGATTAGAAAGATTGAGACAAACAATACACGAAGAGAGACGGTTAGAGGCGTAAGAACGAGCAAACTTGACAAGACGAGAATCATGAATTGAGGATGGAAAATATGAGGTTGCAAAATAGGAGATCTAGAAGTAGCGTGAGATCAAGTTCAAGATCGAATAGGGAAGAAAGAAGGAGAGTTTTACCAACAGAAAGTACCGAGGAAGAAACACAAAATCCGAGTATAGAGCATGGCGAGAGAAGAGGGAAATAGAAGATCGTTATATTCCTCAACCCGAAAATCTTCAAAATGAGCGGAATAGGGAAAATCAAGGAAACATGCAACTCCAAGAACCGAATGACCCAAATGCCGAAGGGAGAATAATCTTGCACTGAGAGAAGAATTGAGAAGAAACCGAGAAATCGAGGATGACATTGAGAGACACTACATTGAACAAGCGCGGCTGGCTCGCGAGAGAGAAAGGATAAGAGCAGAAATGGAAAATCAAGAGATGGAAGAAGCAATCCGACAGAATAACCATGACAACCGCGAAAGAAGAAGGGAACATGTAATCGTACCAACAGAAATATTAATGAAGAATATGAGAGGGTGCGTATGAGAGCCGAGAGAGACAGCCAAGAAGAGAGAACAACCGATATAATGGCGTGCGAATTGAGGAAAGAAACGAAGAAGAGCGTCGCAGGAAAGGAGAGAAGAAAATAACGAGCAAGAAGGTCAAAACAGCATGAGCGAAGAAGGAGAGAAGCAGAGCTAAAAAGACCAAGAGAATCAAATTCTCGAGGCAAATGAACAAATTTTAAGAGAACTGGCCGAAATGAGAGGATTGCCGAACAATAGAAGGGAAGGAGGAAGGAAACAATTGGATGAAGCCATCGCGTAGCCGCGAAGAATCCCTTCACGCTAGAAGTACAGATGGGAGGAATACCTCCTAAGTGCAATCTTCCTGCATTAACAAACATCTTCGATGGAACAACCTGCGCGGTACAACATATCAAGGCCTATATGAGGTGTATGTTGCAGTGGGGAGAATCATGATGCTATACTATGCAAATATTTCGCATCAAGCCTAATTGGAGAAGCACTAAAATGGTTTGAGGGTCTACCAAGGAACACAATCACGTCATTCAATCATTTACAAGCCACATTCCCGGGAGCATACATAAGTAACAACTCTTCACGACCAGTGTATTGAAGATGTATTCGGGTTGAAACAAAGGGTTGGCGAGAGCTTAAGGCAGCTTGACAATAAGATGGAGAACCATGTGTAGCGAAATGGCAGATCGGGTTGAGGAAAGATATCTCATTCTCTCATTTGTGAATGCTCTTTTCGCGACTAACTTGTTATACATTCAAATTTTTAGAGTCAAAAATACAATCACGATGGCGAATCGCGAGAGTTACAAGAAGAATATATCGCCTTAGAAGAAAGACAAATGAAATGAATTCTTATCCTATCGCGAACACAAACTCGAATGCTGCGAACGCAAGCTTGTTACCTCAATTCATAAATACAAAGGGCGAGCACTTCGCAAGGACAAAGAAGAAGGTGGAAGGCCGATGAGGGACAAATGAAGATAGTAGCTATGGGAAGCCATGACCAGGAGGAGTTTGAACAAGAAAGGAACTATTACAACCGTAATGTGCCAATAATAAGATTCAAAGGCTAGATCATGTGCAAGAAACTTACGGTGGACGAAGGCAATATAACCATGGAGGGCAAGAGAAGTCGCAAAATAGTATGGGAACCAATTAAGATGCCTCCACCGAATGCTAGTGTGGAAAAGATCCGGGAAGCTATACTTGTGATGGAAGATGTACCAAAGACCTTGGAACGTGGGGAATGGAACCACCACCAAAGCGATAGAAGTCATGAGTTTTGTTCTTACCATCGCTTCCATGGACATCAAACAAACGATTGTAGAAACATAAAGAGAATTATTCTCAGGATGATTGATCAAGGGAAGCTAAATCACTTTCTAAAGGGAGAAGAAAAAGGCCGACATTACCACCACCACCAGAAATGCACATAATGTTGTCGGCGAAAGGAAAGGAAACATTTGTGATAGAGGTTGGAACAAAAGCTAAAAACTTGAATTGCAACTCTATCGTCCACTCCTATCGCACAATCGAAGATTTTCATGACAACGTGCTCAAAGAGAGTCTTTGCGAGAGATGCTAATGATAAAGAAATAATGAGCCTGGCGAGAACGACGCAGCTTAGAAAAGTGGCAAACCAAGACCATTTCTTTCTCTCGCAGATGAAGTGCCAAAAGGAAGAGAAACACATGATAGCCCGTTGGTTGTGAAACTAGAGATTAACCCGAAACCAGTTGATGGAGAAGATGATGAGGCGTGTTGTCGGGCGATCAACCGAATCTTAATCGACACCTAAGTTCTATGAATATTCTCTTCTACCATACTTACAAGACGATGGGAGGAAAAGATGAGGATTTGATCCCCTCAACATACAAGATATATGGCTTTAATGGCACCGCAAACAAACCAAAGGGAGAGGTTCGCATGAGAATACCTCTACAAGGATTATCAACTCGATATTTTATTCTCGTGTGGTTGACGTGGAATCTCCATACAATGCGCCGATTGGGAGGCCATGGCTTCATGAAATCTTGGGAGTCGCATCAACATATCATCAATGTATAAAATTTCCACATCCAAATGGCATTGGTATTATACAGGAGATTGGAAGGAGTCGCAACAATGTCATGAAGTAGATGTAGAAAGTCTGCGAAGAAAGAAATGCCAAAAGAAAAGGTTGGAAACAACATGTGAGAGATGAGCAGAGAAAGGAGAAATTGATGGTGGATGCCATAGAAGTAAGGACTGAACATACCTCGCGAGGTGAATGCCTAGAGACAAAGCGAATATTATGGTAATAAAGAAGCAAAGGATATGAGGAACAAAAGGCATAAGAAGTGAATAATCAACAAAAACAGGAGAAAAAGTAGCAATTGAAGTAATGATGTGCGAGAATCTCGCAGAAAGAGTATATGGGAATTCAAATTAAGAAAGAAAATGAAAATACAGAATTGTGCGAATACTTCGCAAACAAGTATCAAAGAAATAATGAAACATGAATGATTGAATGATTTAACAAATATGAATGAGTAAAAGAATGGGACGAACCTTTATGGCGTACACCCTAGTTCGCGAATAACATTTCGTAAGAGGCAAATGTAAGACCTAAAGTGCGTCATATAAGGGGGTATCTCTCGACATGGCTCGGGGGAAGGTTACACCGCCTCCCGAAGCCCGAGTCATGAAAATTTGGGGCCCATGAAAGCCTATCCTAAGAGGTACCTTGGATTCCCAACTATATATGTAGGTTATACCCTGGTTGGGCGACCGAGGGTCTCTTCTTAGGAGTCGCTGTATGCTCAAGGCGCCGAGGTACACGGTGAGCCAGAGTGCCCGGGATGGATGAACCTACCCTGGCCATTCTTGGCAAGTCTTGGCATATGTTGCACTCGCCCGAAGAAAACTCCACTTAGGGTGCAGCCTTGTAACCATAAACCCTATAGGTATAAGGGATAAGAGGCTGCGAAAACAACTGGTTGTTGTTAAGACCGGATGGGAGGAGCTAGTCTTGTATGGCCGATGTTTCGCCTCCTTGAAGGGGCAACCGGGGAGATGATAAGGGCGATGCTCTCCATTAGGGGGAGTATCAAAACAGACGCAAATGTCATGAGGCTATGTTTTTGCAAGAGAATTTAGGCTTGTCATATTTGTGCAATTATCCTGCAGAGGCAATAATACTAACGCGAAGGTAAGGCGAGATCAATGGGTCTTTACACGAAAGTGTACGGACGTCCCCGCGATTTCGCCGCACGACGGCAATGTCATGGGGCTTTATGTTCGCAAGGATATCTAGGCCTGTCATATTGTCGCAACTAAAACATCCTGCAGAGGCAAAAATACTTGGAAAATGATAAGACAAGATCAATGGGTCTTTACATGCAAGTGTAAAGACGTCCTGCGATTTTGTCGCGATGAAAGGTGTAGCAGGGGAAGACCTCTAATTAGGAGGTCTGACTTGGAAGACCACACAAAAATGATAAGGCAAGGTCAATGGGCCATTGCATGAAAGTGTAAAGGCGGCTTGCGACCTTGTCGCAACAAGAAGAGATAAAATAAAGACTACCGAAATGATAAGGCGAGATAATAAGGAAATCCCGCGACCTCGTCGCAACGATATATTTCAATAACAATAAAATAATTATCCAACAACATACATGATGACAACTAAAATCTTCCATCTGAGATAAATAACAGAGGCAAGTATGGGAATGGAAAAGATGAAATATTGTTATTCATCTTCTGATGAAAGAGTTATACATCAATAATGTTAGCCAATTATATTACAAGGAAGAACTACCAAAAAAGGGGGAGTGAAGATTGAATTCAGGGGGGAAAAATCCAAGAAATACACTATAATAAGGATACAGAAATGTACAGATATTACAAGCAGAAAAGAAAACAAAAAGAGTTATCTCTTTGGTGATTCTTCTTCTTCATCCGATTCTTCAACCGATTATTCTCATCGCTGAATTTTCTTCTTCGCCAAATTCTCGCTATCGAAACGTCCGAGACAGCAGATTCTCAGAACCTTTTCAAGGAGACAGGATATGAATGCAGAGGGATATTGTGGTCCTTACAAACATACTCCATGCCTCCATTGCGAAAAACGAACAAAGATCATTATTAAAGTTCTCCACCTGTCGTTAGAAATTGTTTCTTCAACTTGGAATATCTATTCTCGCGAAGGGAGAGATTCTTTGCGAAATGCTCTTTTTCGGTTTCGAAGTTCTTCAATTCTCGCTGGAAAATTCCCGCGAGTTGTTCTTTTTCGATTCAAGCTCTAATTCTAACCCAAGCCTCTTCTCGATTCTCGCAAATAAGAAACAACAAGTTAACAATTTACAAGCAATACTACGTAAGTAAGAAGCAATAAGGTATAATAAGTAACCTTCTCTATCGTATATCATATCTTTAATCAAGGAAGTATGCTCGGCATGAAGACTAACATCAACACCTAGGTTATTCCCGGCATTATCTAAAACCTTCGCAGCCCAGTGCGAATTCATCATCACTATTAATAACGAGAAGAGAACGAACTTGCTCTTCTCGCCGCTTAAGTATGGTATTCTCATGAAGGAGTTCATCTCGCTCAACTTGCACGCCAAGAAGAGATTTGTGGAATTCTCGCTAATGCCTGTGCACCTCTCGTTAGTAATACGATCGTTCTCATCTATGAGATCACTAATTTTCTTCCTTAAAGTCTTGATTTTCTTCTCGGAATCAAGGTACATTCGTTTAAAGCGATTAGTTAAATTTAAACTAGATCTCGTGTTCGATCTCCAAGAGATGATATTTGGATTGAAGATCCTTTAATGAAAGGAGGTTAGTTTTATTGAGGAACTACTTAGAGATTGATTGAGGTGAGCGAGAAGAAGATCATTATCCATAGGTTCAGAAATGTATGGAGAAGAATAGCCTCATCGGAGAGATTATATACATCTCATGAAGGTAATAAGTTAGGCAAAGAATATGCAACCGATGAAATAGAAATGATAAAAGGAAGTAAAATCTTATACCATAAAGTCATTGATTAGCGTTCAAGAGTGGACACCCTATCCCTTTGGGAGCCAAGTTCGGTGTTTAACTTTTGAATTCTCTCGTCTTTATCGCGAGATGACGCAGCTTCAATCTCTAATTCTTGAATCTTCTTGCTCAATTGCAAATTCTTCTTTTCAAGATTGTTGCGTCTTCTCTCGAGATCTGAGGCAACTACAAAAGAAGTTCTTCCAACCTATAAAAGAAGATAGAAAAGTCATTAATATATATATATATTTAAAAATTTAAAATTAACAGGGAAATACGACCGCATACGTACCAAAAGATCCAAGTGCATTCAAGAAGTCGAGACACAGTTCTAGAGGTTCCATTGAAAGAATTATTGCCCTCTAATAAAGTAGCATTACACACGTTTGCGAGAGCCCCGCAAAGAGAAGCTAGGGGAGCATCTCCCATTCCTTGGAAACAGTCTGAGAAGATGCTAGATAACTGATCCATAGAAGAACTGGTCGACGGAATCTTCTTGGCGAGAGAAGGATCCGAGTCATGGTTATCCTCGTCAGAAGATTCAGAGCTTGAGCTAAGGCGAGAAGAAGATTGGACCTTTCGCTTCTTAGTTAATGGAGCAGAAGATTTACCCTTGCGAACGACAGTTTTACCCGTACTTTTAATCTTCGCGGCTACAGCTTCTTCAGCTCCAACCTTCGCATACGGTTAAAGATAAGAAACAGAGGCAACAATATTGTTTCAAATAACAAAGGAAATGTTTCTTACTTCACTCGTAAGCGATCGAAGTATGGTCAGAGTACTCTCCAACGGATTATCCTTGTACTTTCTTCTCAATTTGGCGATCTGAGAAATTATACAAACTCAACATATGTAAAAAGAAAGTTGCAAAGGCAAGATTTAAAATGGGAAACATACCTCATTTGCCTTATCAGGCCATTTGAATTCCCAAGGATGATACCCTCGCGAGATTCGCAGAAGAACGTGCGGGCCCGCGATATAAGGACCATTTAAAATCAAGGGTACAACCCACCATTTCTCATCTTTGGAGTGGCGAGGAGTAGTATTATTACCCGGTGCCAATCAATATCCCGCATGAGCAATTTATCCTCGTGGACATTATCCTTCTTTTTCAAAGCGAATGCCCCAATGAGATTTCGCATTAACCATCTTTATCACCGAATAGTTTTCAAAAAAGTTCTCTACAGTGTACTTCTCAAAGAGCTATTTCCAAGTCTCACAAATCGGGGTGTCTAACAAGAGCAGGGTATAAAGATCCTTTGCCAAAGACCACGATTCGCGAACTCAAGCATTAGGCGAATGCAATCGCCACTCAATTGATAAACAGCCCGAGAGAATTTTTCATGGGCCAAGATTTCATAAAATAAAGGCATCTCAGGATTGTACAAGGGAATGGGAAGTCCCGCGAGAAGCTGACCTAGCGAGACTATAATCTTTTGATCATCACATTGATGATCATAAAACAGCTTTGCAGAAAGAA
This sequence comes from Papaver armeniacum, assembly GCA_023531295.1. Classification (NCBI taxonomy): domain Eukaryota; kingdom Viridiplantae; phylum Streptophyta; class Magnoliopsida; order Ranunculales; family Papaveraceae; genus Papaver; species Papaver armeniacum. The sequence goes on along the minus strand of JAJJWW010006959.1, from coordinate 136,416 downwards.
TAGATGAAGGTTCTTGATCAGGAATGGTTGATGAGTAAAACCCTTCTCGAGCAACTTCGTTGAACTTCTTCAAAAGAAGCTTTGTATGCACGACGATGAAAGCCATTTATCAAGATGGGAATGGATGGAAGATTGGAGATTAAGATCGGGCGCTAGAAAGGACGAAGAAAAGATTTGCAGGAGCAGGAGCGCAAATTGCGGAAGGAGAGAGTCAAAGAAAAGTTGCAGAGAGAAACTAAAGGATGAAAAGGAGGGGAAAAGAAAACTATATATAGGGAAAAAGATCCTCGAGAAAAACGAGGTCATTTAATGCGAAGAGACATGAATGGTCAAGAATAAGCGGTTGAAAGAAACGTGTCAAGAAAAGACATTAATAATCAAAATCCGTGTAAAAGTACAAAATCTGAAATGATAAAGATAAGCAAATGCATAAACAATATTGTAAAAATCTCATGATACTCTTCCCTCGCAGAGAAATATAAGGAGAGATAGGAGACGATACTCAGATATATCTCAAAGAAGCTTCGAACTTTGCAAAAGAATAGAGGCAAGTACGTACTTTTTAAGGAAAGTATTCTTTTGCTCGCTCCTTCACCAATTGAAACCACGGAATATGACAACAATGAATTTTTCCTTCAAATCGCTCTTCAAGCAATATTCAAGGAAAAAGAGGCAAGATGTAGGATCATAATATCGCAACGTACAAGGCTCGCGGGATTAATGAACGACGACGCGTCGCGAGGGAGTCGCAGGAGCTAAAATAAACGACGCAATGAATAACGACAGGCAAAACATAAAGAAGACGTGAGAACTCGGCGAGGGTTAAGAAGTGTCGCGAGAGTGAATGTTTGTGCATCTCGCGACACTTCGCGAGACATTCCCGAAAATAAAGGGGAGCTTAGTCATGTCATCCACTATGTATTACCCTATATAAAGGGCTAAATGAGTCTCGTAAGAGGGGAGATCTCTTTGGAATTGTTGGGCAAGTCATTAGGAGAGAGAAAGTTTGAGAGTGTTTTAATTTCTAAGTGTAATTCTATTTTCCCGTGTAAACATTTCATGAATTCAATCAATAAATATTCTTGATCTTACATCTTTCAATGGATTAATTAAGCAAAATCGAGTAAGGGGTGTAGTGTGGGAAATCCCGCTACTACAATGGATGGAGAATTGGACTCAAATTTGGAAAGAGAAGGTGGAAGAGTTGAGAAAAGCTTGGAATTGGAAATTGAATTGCAAAAGGAAAAGGATTCTATTCCTTAGAAGATTTGGAGAATATTGAAGCTTATAAATAGAGAAGTTTTCTACAACTTCTACACATCTCTCTCTACACCTCTCCACACATCTCTCTCTACACCTCTCCACACACCTCTCTACACACACAATTCTTTTCTTTTCTTATTCTTTGTGTGAACTCTTTAACATGAGTAGCTAATTTTATTGATTGAGGATGAATTCCTAGTTCTTAACATATGATTTAAGTTTTGTTTTCAAATTCTATCTTGAAGTTTTTCACATAATTATCGTTTGTTTTTACTAATAGGAGTGATCTTAAAGACATTCATGATTGATTGATAGATTGTTTGGGTGGCCAACTAAATTGATTTGTTAATTCGATCTAAAGCTAGTGAAAGTTAGGGGATAAGTAATCGTTTCTTGACTCTTTACATAAGTAGCAAACACGAGACCTTGCGGAGGGATTCCGTGGAGCAATTGTGTGTAGAAACAACGTTAGCAAGTAGACCTTGAGCTAAGAGTCTAACTACTAATATCAACCTAAGAAATTCACAAAACCTAATGCATGAGCCAAGTTACATCTAGGTTGAGCTAATTCTAGGTGGCTTTAGATTAGAATCCGGTATCGAGAACTTCCGTGTCCGGTGATACAAGGGATTTAGGGGTTTAGCACCTAGCTAGTCGCTTTACCTACGGTTGGTGATAATCAGACTAATAACAAGTAGAAGAGAACATAACTTGATTCATTGTTTCGTAACGAAGAAGGATTCCTTGGTCTTGTCTCTCTTATTGCTTTCAACTTTATCTTTTAATTGTTTTTGTTTATTTTTATTTTGCTTTTTACACCCCCCTTTCGTGACAATTTTTACAACTAGAATCTCGTGCTCCTCGTGGGATCGACCTTGACTGCCCTATATTACTAGTTAATTAGGTAGTAAAGTATTAATTAATTTGTTGTGGTTACGACACGCATCAAATTTTGGCGCGCTGCGGGAGCGATGGATGATTTTAGTTGTTTTTATTTTTGCTTTATTCTTGCTTTGTTGGATTCTATTCCGTATCTAACTTGGTTTTTGAATCTTATTTCAGGTGCCGATTTTCAATGTATGGTGGACAAGAGCAAGCATATTACAACAATCAATACGGTTTTCAACCTCAACATTATGGCAACTTCCAACCATCCTTAGGATACAATCAAAACCAATCTTTTGGCTATGATCAAATTCCTACAGAACCTTATGGATATTCTCATACATATCAACAACCTTATGACGGGTATGTAAGTGGACAATCACAAGGATGGGAGGATAGTTTTGTTTATGATCAGAAATTCTCTAGTTTTGCAGATAAGATGTTGGCCATGATTGGGGATCTTCAACAAAAGATGCAAGAATCACATCGAGAATTTCAAAGGAATTAGGAGAAAATATACGAACAAATTAACAAACCTTTGGAGACTTTTGATGACGATAGTGTGGCTTACTCGAGCCTTGATCTTATTAATGATCAAGCACCTATTCAAAAGGACGAGCTTGAGGAAGATGCATTTATTGCTTGGAAAAAATTTCTTAGGGAAAGATGGGAGTCCGCGGAAGTGTATGAATGTTCCGACAATGAGGAAGTTATTCCAACTCCGGATCATAATAACGATCCTTCACCTATTCAAAAGGAGGAGATTGGGTGTGACTTACCTATTGGTGTAAACGGTGTAACACCCTCACAAGAAGATCTTACCATCTATACCGATGAAAATCATTTTAGTGAATGGCCCGATTCCGATGATGAGAATGTTGAAGAGATGATACTAGAGGATGAAACCACATTCATTGATTTTGTGGAAGACCCAATTGAACTTGCCAATGATTTTAATGATGCCGAGACTTTGGTTAAGGTAGAAAACGACGAAGAATGGTTGCAAGGTTTAATAGAGGACCACGATATACAAGAGGTAAGTAGTTCACTTGAATTTTTTAAGGATGAAGAGGATTCTATAATACAAGAAATTGTGAAAGGTTTGTATAACCCTTTGCATATTGATTCTTCTCCTTTACCTCTTATTGGTTTGAATGTATGTGCTTCGAAAGTATTTTTGGATGATTTTGTTTCTAAATATCCACCATTGGAAACACTTGATGCTAACACTATGCAGGTTTGCCAAGAGGAATACATGGAAGTTCCCAAATTCTATGTTCTTTATACACTTCCGAGTGTGGACGAGAATAAGTGTGGGGAAATTTCTATCGAGCGATAATTTCACTATTGTTTTCTTGTGCTAACATTTGTATGGAGTTATTGTTTGAAAAACAGGTATTATGGGTGGATCCTCAAATTTCCGATTGTTAGTATATGGGGAATGAATCTTACAAGAGCCAAGTCGGGCCGTCGACTTTTAAAACAAGCGCTTAATGGGAGGCAACCCATCGGTTTTGTATTTCTTATCCTTTTGCTTTTTGTTATTTCTTTTTCTTGTTTCTTATCATGTTAAAATTTCCCACCTTGACTTTACTAGGAGGATTCAATTACATTGAGGACAATGTAAGGTTTAAGTGTGGGGGAGTGGTTAAGCATGTTTTTAAAACAAAAATTACAAAAAAAATAAAAAAGTTTTGAAAAAAAAAAAAAGTTTTACTTAAAAATTCCAACTTTTAAAGATTTTAGAGTCACTAGCATACTTCTAGGTATGTTTACATAGAGATTTTGACCGACATAATTGAACTTGGAAATGTTAGAGAACTACATTCGGATTTCTTGTTTGTTTGAGTGTTAAATAATGGATTTAATCATGCCGGTGATGCGAATTTGGTGCAGGGAGAAATGCGTTATTAGAGTTGCTGATCAATCATTAGTGGAGACTACCCGTATTCATATCATGTGAGGCACCGACCAGAAATTTTCCATCTACTAAAGAGCTTCTTTTGAGTGTGTGTCACCGTACGTTAATTCCGGGTAGAATGATGAGCTACCCAACCTCCCACCAATAGAAGCACTACTCTTTGATCTCTTGAGTGCTAATTTTGTCAATCATGAGGGTGATGTCCATAGATGAAAGCTTCCTTCTTGTAGTTCGATTTGCAATTAGCACCATTCTCTCTCTCGACAACAACGGATCCATAGAAACACATTCATCATCAACAAGGAGCGACATCAAAATTTACAAGGAAAGTTGGAAAAGTTTAAGGTTTACAAGCAACAAAACGAGAAAAAGAGCAAATTTCAAATACAAGTAAAGCAACATACAAAGAGCGGATTTTTACATATATGTTGAAGACTTACAATACAATGAGGTAATTTTATATCCAAGTATGAAGACTTATTCATGAAAGCGAAGAAAATTAAAAGGTGAAAATTTTTGAAGTTTATGATTTCAAAGACGATACAAGTTGTGAAGAATCAAGCGGTAAAATACTTCTTCCACGGCCATGGTTTATTTTGTATTTAATTTCTCTTGTGAAAAAAAAAAAAAAAAAAAAAAAAAAAAAAAAAAAATGAAAAGAAAGAAAAAAAAAAAAGAGAAAAACAAGAGAAATATTTGTTTTGTTTAAGCCGTGGGAAGGAAAATATATAAGGAAGTTTCAAGCGACAAGGATTTCAAGGTAAAAGAGTTATAAATTGTCAAGGATTTATGAAATTAGAGGGTTTATCATCAATAGTTGAAACCGAAGACGAAGACCAAGAAGTTAAAGACGAGGAGCGGAAGACGTTTCTATTGGATGCTGTGAGAGTGGTGTTATCATAATTGGCGATCGGATGTGAAGGTAAGTAAGTAATCTCATCCTCAATAATATGGTTGATTTCCTTTCTTAGAGATCGTCAGAAAAAATGGTTTTTCAAAATATTAAAAGATGTGGGTTTTTCAAAATTTCGGAAGTTATCCTTCCCACCATTCAACGTGTCGCAGGATTTCTTTCTTCATTCCTACCTGCACACATGTGAGAACCATAAAAAGTCTGTCTTTTTGAGTGCAATTATCATAAAATCCTATATGGTGAGGCAGAAGTCGAGGCGAAATGCTTATTGATCGTTTCTCAAACACGCAGTCTCTCATTATGGTGTGGTTATTTCTCACTCAACATTTAAGAATGAGAATATGTTCTTTGGTATTTCTAACTTCTTATTACTAGCATGCAGAAATTCTATGTCCTCATAACTCTTTGGATGCTTGTGACGCTTGAACGCTTTGAAGTTGTGAGTTTTTAGTTTGATTTGCTCGAGGACTAGCAAAGTCTAAGTGTGGGGGAATTTGATAGGTGTAGAATACACCGTATTTACTATCTAGTAGTTTATGCTTTCTTTGCTATTTTTCTTGTAAATTATGTATTTTACGCTTGTTTTGAGTTTTATAGCTACTATGGAGTCACACGGAGGAAAAGAAGAAGAAATCACCCAATTTAAGTCAAAAGGGCAAAAAGGTCATTTTACGGGCGAACACTATCCGGAGCCCAGTAGTGGTTAAGGGGCTCTCATTCAGGGTACCCCTCATCACTCAACAGTGGGTGTTATTAACACTGGGTAGCCCTTATCCAGAGATGGTTATGCTGGGTAGCATCCAATTGGGTCGGTCCTATCCATGGCTTATATCCAGACCCGACCCGGATCCAGACCCACTTCACAAACCTACCCTAAATCGAGAGAATACCTTACTCTCATTTTTCACCTGAAATGAGGAATTCAGAGAAAAGAAAGAAGAGATCGAGATGAACTCAGAAGCAAGATGAAGCTGCTGTTCGTTGAAGCCTAAGCTCGATTCGAGAGTTTGCTATCGCAATTAGGAGCTAGGGTTTCGACAAAGATTGAAGACTGTGATATGAATTTCAGAGAAGAGTTAATGGTGAAGTTTCAGATCGAGATTGATTAGAAGATTGAGGGGATTTAATCGATGAAATTGTGTTGTTAATGTTTAAAGAAGATGAATGAGAGATGGGTTTGTGGTTCAAGATGAAGAATGGGTTGATCGAAATTGGGGTTTGTGTTGGTTCTGTTGAATCGGAGACTCTCTGGGGATTAATGATGCAGAAATCGATTCAGGGACTCAGGAGAGAAGGAGTCGATGCTGTTGAGTGCAATCGACAAAGAAGATGGATTTGATTTATGGGTTCTGTTGAGATGATAATCGATGCTGCTGTTGCAATCGATTCAGGGTACTGATTCAAGAAGAGGGGAGCAACTGGCTGAGAAGATGAAGAACACAGTAATGGGTTTTGTGAACCAAGATGGTGGAACTGAGTGAATCTCTGTAGATGTATGTTAGGATACAGGTTGTGCTGAAGTGTAGAATGATAAGTGGAGGTTGAATTCAGATGCAATATGGGTTGGTTGTGAATCAGTCAAGTAAAAGATGGATTTAGAGGTTGATGAAGGCAAGGGAGATGCTGTTGCAGGTGGCCTGAGCTGGGCTAATGAGGCTGGGATGAGCAAAGAATTCAAGACATTAGAGATGGAATTGCACTGATACTGTTGAAGTTGCTACTGCAATGTCATGAAATGACTTGGTTTAATGGTGCTGGGAATATGAAGCTGCAATGGTGATTCAGTGAGATGGTAAATGGTCGAAGACTAGGAAATGCCATGGTAATTCAGATGAACTCAGGGAAGGAATTTTGCAGGGATTGTGGCGACTCCGGTGGTGGTGCTTTTGTGGAGTAAATGCTCGTGGTGAAGCTATAATGAGATTGGTTGTTTTGTGGAGCTCGAGCAAGGGTTGTGCTGGCTTGGTTTACAAATCAAGAGTTATGCACTGGTTGTGGAGTTATGCCAAAGAGATGGCTGTGGTGATGATAAATGGGTTGGTGTTGTTTTGAATTCAAATGAGGACAGGCGGGAAGAAGTGTTTTGCAACCGAGAGTTATGTGGTGGCTCGAGATGGACTTGCAAGTGACTAATGCGGGAGTTGAAGTGCGAGGAAGATCACCAACATGGTCAAGCACAATCATTGTGCTACAACACAGCTACGCCGTAGCAATGCTTATTCCATGGCAACTTAGCCGAGTCAGCCCAGTTAGCTGGACTCAATGCTGACTCGGTTCTGACTCATGACCTAGACTTTGACCCTGTTGACTAACAGTTGACTGACGGTCGACCACTTTGACCGTTAGTCCTAACGGAGGACCGAACGGAATATTCCGTCGAATATTCTCTTGACGGAGAAATTTGCAGGTGGCCGGCGGTGACGTTTTCCGGCCAAATTCCGGCCACAATCCCAGTTTTCCGGCGACCAAAATTCCAGAATTTTCTATGGACTTCTTTCATATGTGTGAAGACTTGGGCTTGGAATTGGATGGAGAATTGGACTCAAATTTGGAAAGAGAAGGTGGAAGAGTTGAGAAAAGCTTGGAATTGGAAATTGAATTGCAAAAGGAAAAGGATTCTATTCCTTAGAAGATTTGGAGAATATTGAAGCTTATAAATAGAGAAGTTTTCTACAACTTCTACACATCTCTCTCTACACCTCTCCACACATCTCTCTACACCTATCCACACACCTCTCTACACACACAATTCTTTTCTTTTCTTATTCTTTGTGTGAACTCTTTAACATGAGTAGCTAATTTTATTGATTGAGGATGAATTCCTAGTTCTTAACATATGATTTAAGTTTTTGTTTTCAAATTCTATCTTGAAGTTTTTCACATAATTATCGTTTGTTTTTACTAATAGGAGTGATCTTAAAGACATTCATGATTGATTGATAGATTGTTTGGGTGGCCAACTAAATTGATTTGTTAATTCGATCTAAAGCTAGTGAAAGTTAGGGGATAAGTAATCGTTTCTTGACTCTTTACATAAGTAGCAAACACGAGACCTTGCGGAGGGATTCCGTGGAGCAATTGTGTGTAGAAACAACGTTAGCAAGTAGACCTTGAGCTAAGAGTCTAACTACTAATATCAACCTAAGAAATTCACAAAACCTAATGCATGAGCCAAGTTACATCTAGGTTGAGCTAATTCTAGGTGGCTTGGTGATTAGAATCCGGTAGTCGAGAACTTCCGTGTCCGGTGATACAAGGGATTTAGGGGTTTAGCACTGAGCTAGCTGCTTTACCTACGGTTGGTGATAATCTGTGACTAATAACAAGTAGAAGAGAACATAACTTGATTCATTGTTTCGTAACGAAGAAGGATTCCTTGGTCTTGTCTCTCTTATTGCTTTCAACTTTATCTTTTAATTGTTTTTGTTTATTTTTATTTTGCTTTTTACACCCCCCTTTCGTGACAATTTTTACAACTAGAATCTCGTGCTCCTCGTGGGATCGACCTTGACTGCCCTATATTACTAGTTAATTAGGTAGTAAAGTATTAATTAATTTGTTGTGGTTACGACACGCATCAACTAGGTACGCGGACTTAAGTACCCGGAATAAGTTTGTAAATAGTTCACAAACTCCAGCAGATTTTCTCGGGAAGAGAACCTCTGACAGTACGCGGACTGGGTTCGCGGACTGCTCCGGCTTCTGAGCAAAGCAAAGTACGCATACTTTGGTTCAAGGAATAAGGACTTATACATGTATGTGTTACCACACAATGCTTATATCCAACAATGGTTATATAATCTAAACTCTAATTTCAATCATTGAAACATTCTTAGAGGACGTTATATAGTTGTTATTCACAAACTATTTTTCGTCAAAGCCATTTTCAAGTGATTGAAAGATAACATGACTTTCGTCACTAGGTAAAGATGAACTTGGACAAAGCGAAAGCTTACCAACACATATTTCGAGAAATAGATAAGTGAGATAAACTCGGCTCAAAATAACAAATGTGTATAATCATAGTCTATATAGTAAAACAACTTTTGTCTCAAGATAGGAGATAGAGTAGATAGACTTTTGAGTGATAGATAAGTTCAAGTCTCGACATACCTTTTAGACGATGAAGTTCCACCAGTTCCTTGTGTACTTCTTCGTCTTGTATGATGATCGCCATGGAGTTCTTGGGCTCAACTACACTTTCTATCCTAGAACGAGACTTAGCTATAGTAGACTAGAAATCAAGACTTATAGTTTTGATCACTAACATTGACAAATATTCTTGAGATAGCGACGCATGCGAGTTCGCCCGAGCAGTGCTCTAACAAGCTCTCCCTTTGTCAATTTTAGCGACAAAACTATCAATACATATGGAATACAAAAATAGATAAATAAACTTTTGTAGCTCTTCTTCCACATGCTTAATCTTCAACATTACTAGAAATCTTCGCCACTTCCAAGTACTCCAATGATTCCAAAGGTTGTAAGTTTAGCATCATCGTTGTTGAAAATCCGTAGCTATAACAATGAGAAAACAAGAATTCTCAATCATTGTTATACAGTGTCATAGTATTATTACGCAACATCAAAGTTCAATTGTATCACAACTTCGACAACAATACTATGGTGATATGTATCACTCCCACTTAGTCAATACTCCATCTCACATGGAAACCACTCCCCCTTACATAATGATCCGAAAACCATATGTATTTGTAATGTGAACTACACATTGATTCTCCCCTTTTTTGTCAATAAAATTGGCAAAGGTACGAAAACGGGATCCTAATGAAAATTTCCATAGAGACATTTCATGACCAAAATAAAGCACATATCAACTTATTTAGATGCAATCATATAGCCGAAGCTAAATGCTTTCATCAAGGGGTTTATAAAGATACAAGAGAACTCCTATAATATTCCACAGCCGCACTCCCCACAAAGATTTAACAATTAAGCACAAGTTCAATTAAGAACTCTCCCCCATAAAATGTCATTCCCGAAAGAACAACAAGAGCGACCTTAATTTCATAAGAAAAGAAGGATTTCTTTGGACATAACAAATCACATCCGAATATGAATTTGAATCCAAAAATACTCAATTCAATTAACCACAAGAAAACCCATGATTAATCTAATCGGAAATGCTCAACATAAGAAAACTTACGGAGCCTCACAGTATATACATAAAATATGGATCAGGGAAGATCAATACTGCGGAATAAACAAGGATTCATTCTATTTTCCATCACTATTTGCACAATGACATACAATAGACATAATTCTTGTAAAAAAAAGTTCATCCTATCTTCCACCAATATTTGCATAATGACATAATAGGCTTCAAACTTTTGTAGTGTCAAAAGTTCATTCATTCTCTTATCAATACATGCATATCGACATATGAAAGACTTAACTTTTGACAAGGTATGAGACAATCATAGTTCGTGGACGTAAACACACATATCCCATAACAAATTGAAATATATAAAACCATAAAGATTAATACTGCAAAAATCATCTTCCAAATAATTTTAGAATTTAAACAAATAAACCTAAAAACATGAAGATGAAAACGTTGGACATAGCTATGTGTAATCACAATAATGGCTATTCCAAACTCTAGTTATTCTTCTAAACAAAACAAGAAAATAAAATTCTCATAAGAAGATTTACTAGACAAATAAAATCAACAAGCTAAAAAAAAACAGACTCCTATGCCAAAGCCGAACACGAACTGAAGTCAAATAGACGGTTCACTATCCTCATGAGTCTTGAGGTCTTTGAGCTTGTGATCGACAGATCCTCTGCATCTTTAGAGGGGATATCCTTATTGAGAAGTTTTTTAACACGTGTTTTCATAAGAACAATGTCATAATTAACCTTTTTCAACTCAGTTCTTACCACATCAAGACACTTCATTGTATCAACAAGTTATTGTTTTGCATCCTCAAAGTTTTTGAGGAAGTCAAGAACCACTTCAGCCGAAATCTCAACCTCCTCAATATCTGAGTAGGAATCAGGAGATTGAGGAAAAGATCCTTCAACTTCAACAAAGGTTCCCTTCTTTTCATCGAATTCGAAATATACCGCATTATCAACGAAGTCTTCAGGTAAATCCTAAGAGCAAGAAGAAGAAGCCATTGATAATATGAAGCCTAGAGTGAGATAATTCAACTCAATAGGAAGGGTATATAAACAAGTTCGGAAGTACTTAAGGTTTACAAGATCGGTTTGTGAGAAAGTCCCGAAACCGTACGTGTACCCGTAAGAAGAGGACCACAAAAACCCAAAAATGTTTATTTGAAGAAGGTTTACACAACACCTTGTTTCTTGAAAAGGTCCATGCATCTTACCTCTAGATTGAAAGCATAAGGCAAAAGTAAAGCCACTAAACAAAGAAAGAACAAACTGTAAAATACTCATGTAAAAGTGTTAATCGACAATCCATCTAAGAAAGATAAGAAATTAGCTACATAATCAGATACACTTTGACAATAAGTATACCTCACCATTTTTCACTCAACCAGGATTTTCATGAGTGAGAATTCAACCTTGTGATTAATTAACACAAGTATGAGCTTTTAACTCATTAAATGAAAATTGTTTTCGATTATCTTTCTTCCTCCGAGACTTTGGGGGAAAACCATTATGATGTGAAAAGTTGTCATAAAATTTACTATAATCAAAATATGACTCATAGTATCGATTCTTACCTGAAGAATTTTGGCTAGATAAAGTTGACAACCTGTTGACAGTTTCTTTACAACCTTCAAATAACTTCTTTAGGTTATCATCATCTTTGTTCTTTTCTTCTGATACCTTGTTCACATCAACTGAATCATTATCTCCCTTTTTGAAGAAGAAAAATTTCTGATCTTTTCTCAGACGATTTTTGTTAAGATGTCTGTTATGCTTCTGAGCATTTGAGGAACTCATTGAACTGACCTTCCTGGTAGCAAACACAGGGTAAGTACGAAAACCAATTGGTTTAGACATATGAATGTCAGTTACACCTTTGAGAATTAAGTCTAAGGTGTGTTGAAGTTGAACAAAGGAATTTTTATTCAACCTAGAGTTTCCCTTTTGTTTAACAGAACCTTTTGCCTCACAAAAGAGACATACTTTCTGATCACAAGGGTGATTAGAGAGTACAGTTTTAACAGTCTCGTTAGGAGATTTCTTCCTTCCATGTGATGTAGAACTTCCTTGATTATAGGATGAGACTAACACATCTTTTATGATAGGAAGGGATTTTGATTTTACTTCTGGAGCTGGAACTTTTTCAGTTGTAGCAGAAGTACATGGCATATTAGACTGCTTAGAGCATCCTTGAATTGAGAGTTTACTCAAGCGACGTTCAATTTTCAAAGAATCCTTTTTAAGGCTTGCCTCAAGAGACATACGTGAAGAGTGATCTTCAGTATTTTCTTTGAAATTGCAGTCTCTTACTACACCAAGAAGAACATTGACATGGTTTTTCAACCGATCAAATCTATCATCTTAGATTCTAACAAGATTTAGAATCAATTCACTCTCTTCAGCTGTTTCCCTTTCATTAGTAGAGATAGACTCTTTTGAAGGGTAATCGTAATAACACATGTCAAGTCCTGTTTGTCTCGTCCAACACTAAGTTCGTCTATATTTGAGATTGACGAATCTTTCTCTTAATAGATACAACAGACATGGTTTTTATTTCCGTGATGCGTTTATCGTAGATAGTACTCTTGTCCATAGAGTCAGATCGCTACAAACACAGACTTACAAGGTCTTTAAACGTGTTTGCCTGCTCTAATACCAATTGAAAAAGCGGGGGTACAACAACCACACCCAATATTTCGATTAGCAATCTGTATGGACTAACTCCAATATACTTTCAAGAGAATCAACTAGACTCAATCTTAATAAAGTATATCAAAGAGTTATATCTCTCTTTCTCGATTCATTTTTTACTCAAGCAAATAGAAATCTACGAGTCTAATTGAATACAAGAGAAATCACTTGAACGGTACCAAAGACCAATGTTCAAGGATCAATCAATTTCAATCAACAACCAAAGGTCGGATTTCCCAATTGATTGATTCAAACGCACAACCTGTGATATTTCAATTATATAACAAAATATAATGTGGAAAAGAAATAAATACGCATACACTTTAAGTTTTGTTAACAAGGAAACCGCATATGCAGAAAAACCCCGGGACCTAGTCCAGATTGAACACACATTGTATTAAGCCATTATAGACATTATCCTACTACAAACTAAGTTCGGTCTGGACTGTAGTTGAAACCCAATCAATCTCACACTGATTCAAGGTACAAATTGCGCTCCTTACGTCTCTGATCTCAACAGATACTACGCACTTGATTCCCTTAGCTGATCTCACCCACAACTAAGAGTTGCTACGACCCAAAGTCGAAGACTTTAATAAACAAATATGTATCACACAGAAAAGTCTACAGTAATAGATAAATATGTCTCCCATAGAAATACCTACGAGTTTTGTTCTGTATTTTGATAAATCAAGGTGAACATGAACCAATTGATAACCCGGACTTATATTCCCGAAGAATAGCCTAGTATTATCAATCACCTCACAATAATCTTAATCGACGCGGCAAAAGAAGATATTCTGGAATCACAAACGATGAGACGAAGATGTTTGTGATTACTTTTATATCTTGCCTATCGTAGATATCAATCTCAAGCCAATCGTTACGATTGTACTCAATACTATAGAAACATCAAGATCAGATCACACAACTACAAGAAAGTAGTATCGGTCTGGCTTCACAATCCCAAAGAAGTCTTCAAGTCGTTAACCTACAGGGTCTCGGTAGAAACCTAAGGTTAAAGGAGAATCGACTCTATCTTATACAACTAGTATCACACGGGAGGTGCGGGGATTAGGTTTCCCAGTTTCTAGAGTTATCCTTTATATAGTCTTTCAAATCAGGGTTTGCAATCAATGTTAGATTAGTAACAAAGCATTCAATATTCACTGTTAGATGAAAACTTGATTAGATTCAAGCTAATATCTTTCAACCGTTGGATCGAAAACTTAGCTTGTTACACACAAATGAAATGCACGTTTTAGGTTTGTGTAACCGTACCCAAACATGTAAATTCATTGGTTCAACAATAGTTAACCAAATGGTTAGTCATATGTGCACTTCCATATTAACCATATTCTTCTTTACCATAACTAGTTCAAATGACTCAAATGAACTAGTTAGAGAGTTGTTCAATTGCTTAGATGTTATAGAAGTATACAAGACACAATCGAAGCAAAAACGATTTGATTCACTCGAATCGATTCATGAACTTTATAGCCACAATTTGCAAACTTGCATTCCTGTTGATGGTGGTTTTTAGATTAGGGTTAATACACTTACATGAAATTTATTGAGCCGCTCAATACACTTACATGAAATTTATCCAGATCGGCGAATGTAGCAACCATCCTGGATGTTCTGAATTTCAAATTTCGCGTATATTCACTTGATATAAGTTCCTCTAAATGCCTTCTATGCTATGTTTTCCGGCTGAACCCTTAATATTGATATGGAATGACGATTTGTGTTCACTCGCACCAGAGTAGCACGAATCTCCAAATATCAAGAATAAGGTCTTTGCATAAGGTATTCGAATCAGAAAAGCATGCTGCTCTCTAGCAATGAACTTAAAAGAACTCTGTGTCAACACATAGAACTCAATCAATCGTCCTTACTAACCTACAAAAGTTAGGGTTTCGCGCCTCGCACAATGACCAGACCTTGCTTGTCAAAATTAAGCCTAAGTAATTAATCCGCCATGGATTAGCAAAAGCGAACCTCGCCCCGGATGTGGATGGGGAAAAACGGTTCGCCGGTTTTTTAGGAAAGTGAAGAGTCGAGCGTGTTGTCGAGACTCTCGAATCGTGCAAACCGCTCAACCTCACGTATGCACCGCTGCAAAGGGGGTGCTTAGATTCGAGAGATCAATCTGTAGGACTCCGGCCTAAACCAAGACAATGGCCGTTCCAGAGTCAATTCGGCCGCACATAGGGAAATAGGTTGATCTGTAGGAAGGAAGCTGAGAATTGTGTAGAATCAGTGATGATCAAGGATTGTGGGTGTGTTGAAGGTTTCTGCAATAATTGGTGAACTATTGAGTTCGAATAAGTTCTTATAGATTGATGAATTCTTGAGAGTAATTACTCGAGAAATTATGTGTGGACGATTGCTGATAGCTAGTGATCCTTCGTTGTTTTCAATCATGGATTCAAAGACTTATTTATACCGTCGAGTTGTGAACACCTTGATCCCTGTAAGTGTGACGGTTTCATGAGTGGAAGAGTGGGCAAGTGGAAGATCGTGGTAAAGTCGGGCCCATGTCGTGTGAAGACTTGACGGATCGTTCACCCACTACTTTGCTAACTCCTTCAACCGTTTACACAACTTACATTTCTCGTCAAGATGAAATCCACGTGGCTTGTAGGCCGCCGACCAAAACCTTAGTCGTTATCCCCCAAGTTGACGTGATTGATATGTCACGAATCGTGGAGTCCGCATGACGTACGTGTATTTAGTTTGTCAGTTGTTGACTGATTAGACAATGAGTCTAGGTTTTGTTGAATCGAGCATGTTTGACAAATGCTCAGCGATTCATGAATGTTAATGTTGCTCGTCTGAGAAAATATTGTAAATTCGATGAGTTGTTGAATATTGATGAGTTACTGAATATATGTGGATTATTCGAGCAATCGAGCAAGTATTGCTCGATTCGACTAAATATCGATAAATTCATCAATATTGATAGTTGGATCAATATTCGAGCAACTGAGCAAGTATTGCTCAATTCGACGAATTACTGAATATCGAAAATTTGACGAGCAATTGAGCAAGTATTGCTCGATTCGACAAAATAATGAATGTTGATGATTTGATGTACAATTGAGCAAGTATCGCTCAATTCGGAAAATTACTGAATGTTGATAATTTGTCATGCAATTGGGCAAGTATTGTTCAATTCGACAAATTACTGATAAATTACCAAATATTATATGATTAATTCAGATGTTGATTGCTGAATCCATCATAAATTCATTAGTGTTTGAATCGTGCTCAGAGTGATGATTCGTGGAGCATTTATTCAAAACCCTAATTTCAAAACAAAATCTTGCTGGATATGCTTTGCTGTTTTCAAAACAAAATCTCCTACTTGAAATGTTCGAGGTCTTACCATTTTGTTGTATGCTTTGGAAACTCTCTGTTTGTAGGTTTCCACATATTTTTCCACCTTGGCTCTTCTCGAATCGAGCATGTCGAATTCAGCAATTCTCGAATTAGACACCTCAGCTTCATCCCATTGCACCCCACTAGCTGTTGCAATTCATGCGGAGGGAATTTTGATCTCAGCTGGGAGAATAGCATCAGCGCCATAGATGAGAGAGTATGGTAACGTCCCAATAGAGCTCCTTGGTGCGGTTCGGTAAGCCCACAAAGCCATGGGAAACTCTTCATGCCACGTTCGTGGATTGTCATGAACTGTTCGACTAAGAATCCGGATCAGATTCTTGTTAGTGCTCTCCGCTTGTCCGTTTCCTTGGGGATAGTACGGCGTGGAGAAAATCTGTTTGATTCCGTATCCCTCGAGCAACTCTGCAACATGTTTGTTGGCAAAAGGAGTTCCATTATCCGTGATGATATGTTTAGGCACGCCGAATCTGCATATGATGAACTCTTTGATGAAAGATGCGATCGTGACTCCAGTGGTGCTTCGAAGGGGAACAACTTCGACCCATTTGGTGAAATACTTTATTGCTGTGATGATGTATTCATGCTGCTTTGAAGATGTCGGGTTGATTTTTCCTATGATATCCAGTCCCCAGCTGTAGAAGGGCCATGGGCTTCTCACAGAATGTATTGGAAGACAAGGAGTGTGTATGAGGTTACCATGAACTTGGCATTGATGACATCTCCGAACGTAGGCAGCTGCGTCGTCTTCCATGGTTGGCTAATAATATTTCTCATGAATTTGGAGAAATAATTTCTTCTTTCCTTGGTGTTCACCTTCATGCATTTCTTTCAGGACTGTGGGAATTTCATGCTCGGCCAAGCATCTCAGGAGATTCCCACCGAAGCTTTTACGATACAAAATCCCTTCTAAGTAGACAAAACGTTTGGCTCTTTGAATGAGTTTGATATCACCTTTCTTCTCTGATGGAAGATCGTTGTCACGAAGATATTTTATGTATGGTTCTCTCCAGTCCCCAGTGTGATGAAGTGTTAGAACCTCTAAGTGATGAGGTGGTGTCTGACAATTTGGACATGACCCTTGCAACTTTCTTGACTGAGTCTCCATGGAGGGCCAACAATACCTGAGTCTCTGAAGTCTTCTGTAAAGCGTGATTACCAGGGTTTGCCCATATATTTCCTCATGTATGCGCTTGAGTTGTTCACTGGCTTCTTCATCTCCAAGGCATCGTGACAGGGATCCATCAGGATTGCGATAGTATAATGCTCCGTGCAGCAGGAAAAAGTTTTTTAATTCCTTGAGGCTAATCTTCCCATCCGTAAGAGAGTTGCTCAATTCATGAATGATGGGAGCCCGCCAGTCGTTCGATTAAGCATCTTCGCCTTGAGTCAACCAAGTAGATGATACAGAGCGCCTTTGTACACTGATGGATTTCTCGGACCCCTCAAATTGTAGTTTGGATTCTAGAGTCGCTAGACAATCAGCATGTCTGTTGTTGGTACGGCCGGTATGGACAATTGTTGCATCAGAAAAATGAGTCAATAGTCGTTTCGCCCCGGTCCTAAATGGAGCAAGTGTTATTTCTTTGAGAGAGTATACGCCATTCATTTGATTGACCGGCAACTTTGAGTCTCCTCTGATTTCTAAGTGTTTTGCTCCGGCCTTCTTGGCTAAAGATAACCCTAGGAGAAAAGCTTCATATTCTGTCGAGTTGTTGGTGCAGTGAAAATCTAGCTTGAATGAATGTGAGAAGACTTCACCGGATGGAGATACTAGTACAATGCCCACTCCACCAGTATCATTGCTCGGAGTAGCAGATCCATCAAAATATAGTAACCATGTTTCTTCTTGAATGATTGAAATTTCTGGAAACTCACTGGGCACTTCTTCATGCAACATTGTGATGTCTTCTCCGGGGAAAGCAGCAAGTTGTTTATGGGTGAAAACTACTCCTGCAGAATTTGGTAATTTGGGGTGTGGATGAGGAATGAATTTAAACCTTAAACAAATGCACTGCGCGGTGAGTGCTTGTAGATTCGAGAGATCAATCTGTGCAAGTCCGGCCTAAACCAAGAAATGGCCGTTCCAGACTTGTTTCGGTCACAAAGTGAAGGAGATGGGGTTGATCTTAGGGAGGGAAGCGAAGAAGGTATTGAGATTGTGAAGGTGTTGGCTTGCTTATGACTTGTAACAGAAAGGTGAGCAGGCTTATGATTGATGCAAGCAAGCTCGGGGTGTTTGAATACGTTTTGTATTAACACTTGGTTTTCTGTCTCGTCTGGACTTGTGTTGTTGTTTGAAATAGGGCGGAGAACCTATTTATACAAGTCATTGAGCCTCATTCACGTCTCTCGTGGGAAGTGGAGGAAGTGGAGTGATGGAGTAGTGGAGTTGTGCGTCGACCAGTCTTTCCCACTTCTCCTGTTCATCTCTAACCGTCCATGACTTCCTGACACGTTCTTGTGATGGCGCGTTGCACGCTGCACGCTGTAAACCGCCAGACCAATACCCCAAGTATGTATCCCCCAATTTGTGACATGATTGATGTCTGGAATGTGTGGATCGTGGATCCATGAAAGATAGCATGTAATGCTGAATTGAATAACTGTGTTATTCAGGAAGTCGATACTTGTGAAGTACCGTGTGTATTTTATGCAGGTACTGCATTATGGTGTGGTAAAGTGATGGGTAATGACGCCTCACTAACCAAATAACTCCTGACCAGGGTTGTATAACCAAGCTAGTGAAGTTGGACGGATGAGATGATCTCTGAGACACTCATCTGCGACCGTTAATGAATATTAGGGTTTTTGAAGAGGTGCGCAAGTATCACTCTTCAGCTTGGTCGAAAACAAGCATGGAAAGGGATTTGGAGAGGACCGACCGGGCATGTGTGTAGACAGCATGCCGGTGTGCACGTCCATACCTCATTGTCCCATGAAGGAGCGATCTAAGCCACTCAATTTGACCGGTAAAGTCGAGTGGTTGAGATCGGTTTGCATGCAAAACTGCTGCCGCAAAGGAGTTGGAAACCAGCGTGAGATCCCTAGTTTGGGCACGCGTTTCAAGACGACCCATCTTGGTCGGTCTTGGTCGATCATACCAGCGTGTAGGTGGTATGCTGGTGTTCACACCTATACCTGACTATCCCATGAAAACGTGATCTAAGCCACTCAAATCATCCGGTGAAGTTGAGCGGTCGAGATCAGTTCGTGGTTTGGGAGGCGCGGCCATGCTAGTTTGGACGCAAGTTTTGGATTGACCAGGCATGATATGCCTTGGCCGAACACATGAGGAGGTAGATGGGCCCACGGTGGTCATGCTGGTATGACCGGCCCTTGTTTAATCTAATCTGTGACCCTCCATTCGTGCCGGAGAAGATGGACGCGCGTGATGACTTGAAACCCTATTTTTGGCTTTCAAGCCGTGCGTCATCTCTTGTTTGGGTGATGATTTTGTCACGGCCAAACATTGTTGGTCTTGACCGATTGGTCAAGTGTGTAGGCGGGCCCACGGTGATCGTGTTGACATGCTCGGGGACCTTGAGTCTACATCTACACCCTCCATCTATACCTGCGAAGATGGATGGTTGAGACTGCTTTTGCGACACATGTAATATGCCGCAAACCCTAATTTAGGGTTTTCCATCCATAATGCTTGGTATGAACGGTTTCTTGGTAGGCTAGGCCAATGACCGACCATGCGGGTCGGCCGTGGGTATTTCATACCTGCTTGGGTGATGGAATTGATCCGGGGGTCATCCAATCATGCTTATGGAGTTGGATGACTCAATCAGATCATATCCGACCGATACGGTCATCCGGATGCTCAATCGGGCTAGTATAACACACCAAGAGGGGCTCAATCGGGCTAGTATAACACACCGAGAGGGGCTCGGGCTAGTATAACACACCGAGAATCAGCATGTACGGGTATTTCAGTACATGGTTTCATTATAGTGCTTGGAGGTTCGTGTTATTCTCAGTAAGAGTAACACTCGGCGTCATGCCACACCGATCATGAGTACTGGAAATACAAGGCTGATATGAAATTCATAGGAAGGGATTGTTTCCACATGCTCCAACCTGGAGGAATTTCATGTATTCACATAATGGGATTGTTGCTACATGCTCCATTCTTGGTGAATTAAGTGAGGGAGTATCCAACACTTATAAATGGCTTTACCTTTTACAAGATGTCAGCGCATGATTTTTCTGGTTTTTTACAAATTTAACCTTAAACGAAAATCCACCATCAACATTAAGTCCCCTGCCTAGCACATAATGGTTACACTATTGTGTGGTAGGCATGAGATGGTGACAGTTAAAGATAAAATTTATGAGGCAAAGTTAGATGTTACCAGAGAGACGGGTCATCCTGTCCTTGGAGTATGTTACGTTTAAAATGCATATAGGAGAGCGTTCCCTAGTATGATGTTGGTCTTGCTCGCTTAGATCAACCTTTCTATGCCTGCTTGGCCGAGGGCCCGCTCCGTGCTTGCTCCGCTCGATCGTGGGGTTGTGCCTAATCGACGGATCGCTGTGCCTACTTCGTTGGTGGGGCTACTGCGCCTGCTTGATCGAACGTGGGCTTGAATTTCGTGAACATGATTCTCATGACATAAGAGAACCGTGTTGTGCAAATAAATGTGGTCCCGCCATATATGCTTGATTGAACGTGGGTCCCATATCGTGTATGCCTGACCGAATGTCAACTTTATACCAGCCTCGTGCCCTTGACCAACACCGGTCTTGAAACTTGAGCAATACCGGACTTGACTTGATCAATACCAGACTTGAAACTTGAGTGATACCGGACTCGTCACTTGATCAATACCGGACTTGAAGCTTGAGCAATACCAGCGTTGTGCCCTTGACCAACACCAGACTTTAAACTTGTACCGGACTTGAAAATTATATCGGACTTGAAATCAATACCAGACTGAAACTTGCACCTGACTTGAAATCAATACCAGACTGAAACTTGCACCGGACTTGAAAACTAATACCGTCTTGAAATCCGCACCGAATTTGAGCCGACTTTTTGTGTGCTCCGATGTGAGTTGTGTCTTGTCGTGTGTGACTACATCTCTCATGTGCTTTCATACAAGTTCTAACTCCCGCCTTTTATTTCATTGTGGAAGAAAAGAATCCTGTTGAGATGTCTTCTCGGAGATAATGTCGGTACCAAGTCGTGAAGTGTTGGCAGCTTCAAGGATATGCCGAACATTGATGGTGAGTTGTTCACCGCGCCCTTCCAACTATATGAAAATATCCGTTCCACAGATAGCCCTCCTCCTATCGACTTCAGGGTTTTTCATGCTCCACTGGGTCCTCATGAAGGATGGATGAGACGTGTGTTGAGCAATGAGTACATCAAAGATAACTTGACCAGAGCGCAGATTGTTGATGTAGCTTGAGTGTTGAAACGACTTGAGAGGATGTTAAAGTGGCTTCTCAAAAGAACGTTGAGGTGGATCCTGGAGAGTGTTGAAGTAGGATTATGAAGCGAAAAGGGTTCCTGGAGAGAGCATTAAGGCGGCTCTTGAATAGACCATTGAAGCAGCTTCACCGAGGGAGCGTTGAAGTGGCTTCCTCTTTCGATTCGATTTACTCTTGCGAATTCCATGATTCTTGACTCGACCATCTTTCTCGTGTTGAAGAAGTCCTTGACTGACGGTGAAGGAACTCCATGCTGAGCCTCAGTCCCCAAGCGTGGTTTACATGGTTTGTTCGTAGTGGTTGTTGTCGAGCCAGGTATGGAATATCTTGGACGTTGTTTCATCATTGTGGGAGTCATGCATGTGGTACTGGAGTTGGATTTGATGGACGCGCAGGATGTTGTATCTTGGTGGTTTTCCTCTTGCTGCTTCAAGGAACCAAGCGAGAAGGTCAAGGTTGTATCGCCTGTTGGTGAGATATATGCCCCGGATCTTGTTCAACCACTGTCTGATAGGGTAACTCGCCCGGATCTTGCTCGATATGACGGTTGGACATCGTTATCTTCTTGAGGCTGCTCCCTTGAGGTATCGGCTCCAGTGGAAGATTATTGCATCATGCTCGTACATTCTTATCTGGTTGTAGCCGCTGCATCCATCCATGGAGGAGAACATGATGTGTCCGCTGTTTGCATCTACTAACATGTCGATGTCAGGTAGAGGAGGATTGTTTTTTGGAGCAAAGCACTGCTCAAGTTTCAAGTCTATGCAGCACCCGATCTATCCATTTTCCTCGTGTCCGAACCGCAATCGTTTAACCGACTGGATCCGGTATGACATGTAGATGATGGATGACCAATTTTCATCTAAATCCGGCATTTCTTCATATCTCCAAGCGAACATGTCCTGATACTCTTTGAGAAGTTCCACGGGCTTCGCGCGTTTATCCGTACACAAGGTTGAGCTGATGGAGATAGGCCTAGAGATTCCTCAACGATTTCAATTTCATCGGCCAGGGAGTTGGTGCCATCTTGCACTGTTGTGGAGCATCTAGCACTTGCTCTTGTGGTTCGTTGTTGTTGTAGCATTCCATTAGGTGGAGAGACTGGGTAACAGTCTCCCCGCTGATAATGGCAAAGTGCCGGTATACCGTTTTTCCTTTCCGGGTCACGACTGCCATAAAAGTTCGTTCCCTCCTCGTGTGAACGTGGGTTGTGGCTTCGCAGATGGAGAAGAATGCTTCACAAAGAAAGATGCATCGTGGGTACTAGCCTCAATGATGCAAGTCGGTCTTCTTCCCGAATTGACGTCCACATGGGGAGTGGGATGCAACGAACTTATCTCGATTCTTTCCACGGAGCTTCTCCCGTATGTGCTGGTTTGGTTTCCCTCGAAGTCCGTCATTGTGGTAGGCTTCCGTACGACCTTGCCTGGGAGAACCTTGGATGTTCTGAGAATCTTGAGAGTAATGAAGACGATCCTGTGTATATAAGGGTCGTCTTGAACTCTGAATCCTTGATGCGTGCGGTGACATGTAGGGCACGGTCGTGACCTTCCTCTGGTTGATTGCAACAAAACGTCTCCGCGCGCTGATTCTTCGAGAGGTGTGAAATTTCGCATAAACTTTCCACTAGAGAAACCGCTTCCCGATCCACCGCCTCGGCTCATAGTGAAACCGGTGACTTGAGGAGGATCGTTGTGAGGATCAGTCCCAGTGTAGAAGTCTCCATGACAGACCGCTCATATCCGATGTCGCTTCTTTGATCGTGTCCATGTAGGTCCGTGTCGTTGAAGTACCTTCTCCTAAGCGTTGAATGCATTTCTTGTTGGCTCCAGGGGCTGTTGCGGTTCATGTGGAAATCGATCAGTTAATGTCTTAAGAAAAGTGAGTACCTCTTTCTGAGTTGCGTCCATATCCGTTTGAGTCTTATCAAGAACTTCCTGCTTCTCCATCAAGTCTGCAATGGTAATGGGGGATGGTCCTCCTCCCGTCCCTCCGACTCCTCGTCCCGATGAAGGAGTGGAAGTTGTTGCTCGGTGACTACCGGAGGTGTTAAACTTGATGAGATGTCGGGATTTGCGGCTGCTCTGCTCTCGTGATGGGATGTGTTGTAATATCACCGCCGAGTGATCGAATTGAACGTTCCCATCCTCTGTACTCACGTGTTCCTTGATTGATCTCTCCTTCCTCAAGCATTTCTTCACTTAGTTGAAAGGTCGATGCGGATTGAGCAGTCTTCCGAGCTTCGACAAGGGTCTTGAGATATAAATCTTCCAAAGCAGGGGATCCGTAAGCTGCAGCTCCATTTCTTTATCCTAGACTTTGTGGTACCCCGGACAAGTCTTTTCCTCTCGTGGAGTTGCCTCGAGTCTTCGTCGGCTGGACCATGTTGTTCGTCTTTCCTGAGTCTCCAGCGGTTGCGCGCTCTTTTTGCCTCTCCGCCGGTAAAGGTGTGACTCCTGACTAAGGATTTAGCATTTCTTGCACTGCTTGAGTAGATGCATGCCGACCCTTCTTGTAATTGTGTTGCTATATCATTCAAAAGGCGGAATGTCTCGCTCTGTCTTCTAGTGATACCGGCTTGATTTGCCAAGACATCCTCCAACATTTTAGCTACACTCCCCATGGTATCTCGAACCGCCCGTGGTTTCCCTCGATGAGGATGCATCGTGAGTCGAAACCGAAAAATTGAGAATTCAATTTTTTGCAACCGATAGATCAACCTCCCACCGTGGTCGCCAATTGTTTATGGGTGAAAACTACTCCTGCACTTGGTAATTTGGGGTGTGGATGAGGAATGAATTTAAACCTTAAACAAATGCACTCACGCGGTGAGTGCTTGTAGATTCGAGAGATCAATCAGGCAAGTCCGGCCTAAACCAAGAAATGGTCGTTCCAGACTTGTTTCGGTCACAAAGTGAAGGAGATGGGGTTGATCTTAGGGAGGGAAGCGAAGAAGGTATTGAGATTGTGAAGGTGTTGGCTTGCTTATGACTTGTAAATGCAAAGGTGAGCAGGCTTATGATTGATGCAAGCAAGCTCCGGGTGTTTGAATACGTTTTGTATTAACACTTGGTTTTCTGTCTCGTCCGGACTTGTGTTGTTGTTTGAAATAGGGCGGGAGAACCTATTTATACAAGTCATTGAGCCTCATTCACGTCTCTCGTGGGAAGTGGAGGAAGTGGAGTGATGGAGTAGTGGAGTTGTGCGTCGACCGCCTTTCCCACTTCTCCCGTTCATCTCTAACCGTCCATGACTTCCCGACACGTTCTTGTGATGGCGCGTTGCACGCACGCACGTAAAACCGCTGCACCAATACCCCAAGATGTATCCCCCAATTTGTGACATGATTGATGTTCTGGAATGTGTGGATCGTGGATCCATGAAAGATAGCATGTAATCGCTCAATTGAATAACCGTGTTATTCAGAAGTCGATACTTGTGAAGTACCGTTTGTATTTTATGTGCACGCATTATGGTGTGGTAAAGTGATGGGTAATGACGCCTCACTAACCAAATAACTCCTGACAGGTTGTATAACCAAGCTAGTGAAGTTGGACGGATGAGATGATCTCTGAGACACTCATCTGCGACCGTTAATGAATATTAGGGTTTTTGAAGAGGTGCGCAAGTATCACTCTTCAGCTTGGTCGAAAACAGGCATGGAAAGGGATTTGGAGAGGACCGACCGGGCATGTGTGTAGACAGCGTGCCGGTGTGCACGTCCATACCTCACTGTCCCATGAAGGCGCGATCTAAGCCACTCAATTTGACCGGTAAAGTCGAGTGGTTGAGATCGGTTTGCGGCAGAAATCCGTTGCCGCAAAGGAGTTGGAAACCAACGTGAGATCCCTAGTTTGGGCACGCGTTTCAAGACGACCCATCTTGGTCGGTCTTGGTCGATCATACCAGCGTGTAGGTGGTATGCCGGGTGTTCACACCTATACCCGACTATCCCACGAAAACGTGATCTAAGCCACTCAAATCATCCTAAGTGAAGTTGAGCGGTCGAGATCAGCTTCGTGGTTTGGGAGGCGCGCCATGCTAGTTTGGACGCACGTTTTGGATTGACCAGGCATGATATGCCTTGGCCGAACACATGAGGAGGTAGATGGGCCCACGGTGGTCATGCTGGTATGACCGGCCCTTGTTTAATCTAATCTGTGACCCTCCATTCGTGTCGGAGAAGATGGACGCGCGTGATGACTTGAAACCCTATTTTTGGCTTTCAAGTCGTTCGTCATCTCTTGTTTGGGTGATGATTTTGTCACGGCCAAACATTGTTGGTCTTGACCGATTGGTCAAGTGTGTAGGCGGGCCCACGGTGATCGTGTTGACATGCTCTGGGACCTTTGAGTCTACATCTACACCTCCATCTATACCTGCGAAGATGGATGGTTGAGACTGTTTTGCGACACATGTAATATGCCGCAAACCCTAATTTAGGTTTTCCATCCATAATGCTTGGTATGAACGGTTTCTTGGTAGGCTAGGCCAATGACCGACCATGGGTCGGCCGTGGGTATTCCATACCGCTTGGGGGTGATGGAATTGATCCGGGGTCATCCAATCATGCTTATGGAGTTGGATGATCGCGATCGGATCATATCCGACCGATACTGGTCAGTCCGGATGCTCAATCGGGCTAGTATAACACACCGAGAGGGGCTCAATCGGGCTAGTATAACACACCGAGAGGGGCTCGGGCTAGTATAACACACCGAGAATCAGCATGTACGGGTATTTCGTACATGGTTTCATTATAGTGCTTGGAGGTTCGTGTTATTCTGTAAGAGTAACACTCAGTCGTCATGCCACACTGATAATGAGTACTGGAAATACAAGGCTGATATGAAATTCATAGGAAGGGATTGTTGCCACATGCTCCAACCTGAGGAATTTCATGTATTCACAGAATGGGATTGTTGCTACATGCTCCATTCTTGGTGAATTAAGTGAGGGAGTATCCAACACTTATAAATGGCTTTATCTTTTACAAGATGTCAGCGCATGATTTTTCTGGTTTTTTACAAATTTAACCTTAAACAAAAATCCACCATCAACACAAGTAAGTCTGCAACCGCTTGTCCTTTAATTGCTTTTGGAGGGACGCACGCTATGTCGAATTCTGACATTTGAAGCAGCCATTTTGCTGGTCTCCCGATCAAAGCAGGTTTCGACAGTAAGAACTTTATGGGATCAGCTTTGGCCACCAGCACGACCCTGTTTGATAAAAGATAATGCCTGAATCTCTGAATTGCGTGGACTAACGCTAGACATGCTCTCTTAGCCTTTGGGTATCGGAGTTGGGCATCCCTCATTGTACGACTGAAGTAATAGATTGGGTGTTCGATGCCTTCTTCATCTTCTTGAGCGAGGAGTGCTCCAATAGCAACATCACTGGAGGCTGTATAAAGTATTAATGGTCGCCCTTGCACAGGAGATTTCATGACAGCAGGTGATAGTAATATTTGTTGTATTTTCTGGAATGCCTCTTGTTGAACGGTCGTCCACATAAAACTTGCTCCCTTCTTTAGCAGAGGAGTGAATGAAGCAATGAGTTGAGCCAATCCGGGAATAAATTGCCGAATGTAGTTTACCTTGCCCATGAAACTCTGGAGTTCCTTCACAATTCGTGGAGGAGGCATGGTGGTGATGGCTTTTGTTTTGTCCGGATCGACCTTGATTCCTTCTACAAAGTGACTAAGAATCCAAAAACTTTCCTAAGAAACGCCGAAAGCACACTTCAGAGGATTCATCTTTAGTTTGTATTCTCTGCACCTCTCGAAGACTTCTCTCAAAATGTCTAGGTGGGATGCTCGAGTCTTTGATTTCACCACCACATTATCAACGTAGTCTTCTACTTGCTTGTGCATCATGTCGTGAAATATTGCAACATGGCTCGCGATAAGTGGCTCCTGCATTCTTCAGGCCGAAAGGCATTACTGTGTAATGGAAGTTTCCGATGGGAGTTCGGAATGCAGTCTTGTTAGCATCATGTTCATACATCTTAATTTGGTTGTATCCGCTATAACCGTCCATGAATGAAAACATGTCGTGATCGCTGGTTGTATCGACGAGCATATCAATGTTTGGCAATGGAAAGTCATCTTTCGGGAAGCATTTGTTCAAGCTCCTGAAATCCACACAGCATCGGATCTGACCATTTTTCTTCTACACTGGGACAATGTTTGCTAGCCACGTTGGATGTTGGATAGGTTTGATGAACCATGCTGTTAGTAGTTTCTGGATTTCCTCCTTGATTTGTTCCTCAACTTCGTGTCTGAACTGCCTAGGTGGTTGTTTGACAGGTTTGGAACCAGGAGTGATGTGCAGATGATGAGTAACCAATTTGTCGTCTAGGCCAGGCATCTCTTCGTACGTCCAGGCAAAGATATCTTAATACTCTTTCAGCAGGCATATCAATCCTTCTCGTTCCTCAGGTGAGAGAGCAGAACTGATTAGAATTGGCCTTGGGTTTCCATCCGTTCCAATGTTGATAATCTCAAGGTCGTCAGTTGTGGAATCTGTGCCTTCTTGCAGTTGTCGTGGTGTATCTTGAACTTCTTCATCGGGTGATTGCTCATTCCGGCACAATTCTTCGGGGTGGGGAGACTTTTGATCGACCTCCACCGCAATTGCTAATCTTTCCGACGGAGATAAACGACTCTCCCTCAAAGATCATAATCGCAATAAAATTGGACTTTTTGTGAGCCGTACCTTGACTTTGACGATGTTTGAGTGGCGTGGTGGACGATTTGACGGATTTAGCACCTGCTGACGGTGTGTCAGTGTTCTCAATTGATTTCCAATTCGGGAGTGGAACACTGTAGATCTTGTTTGGAGGTTTGGGGATGCTTTTTGGAGGTTCCAGGAACTCAGCATCATAAACCGGAGCATAAGGAGACACTGAAGCCGGGATGCGGACAATCTTATTGTTGACAGAGTTTTCATGCATTGATGGTACGTTGAAGGAACAACCTTATTATCATGAAGCCATGGTCTCCCGAGTATCATGTGATAA
The DNA here is from genome assembly GCA_023531295.1 of Papaver armeniacum. Classification (NCBI taxonomy): domain Eukaryota; kingdom Viridiplantae; phylum Streptophyta; class Magnoliopsida; order Ranunculales; family Papaveraceae; genus Papaver; species Papaver armeniacum. The sequence goes on along the minus strand of JAJJWW010006959.1, from coordinate 107,733 downwards.
TCCGGGTCTTTCTCAATCACATGAAACTTGACAGTGGATTGAATCGATCCTACCTTCGAAAGACATATTCATCATTTATCTCCCATTGTGGTCCATTTGGATAGGGAAAACGGGTTAGCTGGTTTTTTTAGGAAAGTGAATAGTCGGCGTGTTGTCGAGACTCCTAGAATGAGAAAATCAAGCTCAACCTCACACAATACCCAAAAGGGTGTAGATTCGAAGATCAATACGGACTCACTCCTAAACCAAGAAAATGGCCATTCCGATCAATTCGACCGCAAATAGGGAGATGGGTTGATCCGTAGGAGGAAGCTATGAGAATCAGTGTGGAATCGGTGATGATCAAGGATGTGGGTGAATTGAAGGTTTCAATAATTGGTGAACTTGAGTTCGAATAAGTTCTTATAGATTGACTTGAGAGTAGTTACTCGAGAAATTTCAGATGGACGATTGTTGATAGCTAGTGATCCTTCGTTATTTTCAATCATGGATTGAGACTTATTTATACTTAGTTGTGAACACCTTGATCCCCTGCCATGAGTGGAAGAGTGGGCAAGTGGAAGATCGTGGTAAAGCTTCCCATGTCAAACGGACTTTCTCGTGCACCCACTACTTTGCTAACTCCTTCAACCGCTTACCAACTTACGCACATTTCGCTTCGATTAATTCAGATGTTGGTTTAATCCATCATAAATTCATTCTTTGTTTGAATTGCTCGAGTGATGATTCGTGGAGCATTTATTCAAAACCTAATTTCAGATCATAGTTGATGAATCGCTTAAAATAGGTCATGAGTGATAGAGGGACCCCACATGGGATGATGGCGTCCATGTGGTGCAGTCTTGCTCGATAAAATATGAAATTAGGTCGAAATGTAGAAAACATGTGGGACCAGCTTTGCAAGCCCTAGGAATAACCCTGGTCGGTCATTAAAAGGCATGTACGAGTTGCCATGGTGTCCGTGTCTCCGCACGAGTTTCGGTATTTTTACGATGTCGTTAAGCAACATTGTGAATTTTCAGTTTTATCTTAGTGGAATTCTTGACTTTGTTGGAACTAGCATGTATGCTCAATTGATCAATATTTTATAAATATTAAAATAAGAATATTTTAACATTTAAAATTGTCGTGGAGAGCTAGCTGGTCACGTGACATGCCCATGAATCTTTCGTGAGTTTAGGAAATAATAATTATAAAAAGCTAGGGATTGTGAGGTGTGGGACCGGCCATGGCTTGGGCATGGCCGGCCGGTATGTTTCCCGGTCCCGCACACCTTCCCTATTTTATAATATTATTTCATGAATCCATGAAGTTATGGAGAATCCATGAATTTTGTTGAAACCAAGGAGTTTCATGAAATGGGAATGATTATTATAATAGGCTAAGGATTGTAAGGTGTGGGACCGCCACGGCTAGGGCATGGCCGGTCGGCCACTTTTTCATGAGTTCATGAAAATAACAAAATAGTGTAAAATAATGAAAGAAGCATGGGACCAAGCCACGGCTAGGGCATGGCCGGCCGGCGGTGGGCCGACCCAAAACATGCAAACCATTTTTCATGGGGCTTACTGATTTTATTTATTATCAAATCATAGGATTTGACCTTTGTTGAAAATCCACCATCAACACCAGAATAAGAAAACAGGGAGCCGCAGCAGCAAAGAGAGGCGTGACTATGCCTTAGGCCAACTAGCATTAGCCACGCCCCGACCCTATTTCTCTCGACCAATCAGGTCGCTTTAAACTCTCCACACGCACACAAGTTGTGGCTGGGCCCATGCTTGCCGGCCCCACTTCTAATCGACCAATCGAACGCGCCAAAACGCCACACTCTCACCGACCAATGTGGTCGCGCACTGTGTTTTGGTTTGGCGGCCCTTTGTGGCCAATCAAGTTGCTCTAAACTTGCCACCATACGTTAAAGTCCAAACACACCCTGCCGCGCCACTTTGCTAAACTGACAAGCCAAACGCGCCCTACCACATCAACATATTGGTCGGCATGCCAACATGCCACTCTACTGCGGTAGCATGCCAACATGCCACTCTACCGCGGCAACTTCGTAGCATGCCAACTTCACAACATGCTACCTCGCAAACATGACACTTCATGACAACCTGCCATAAATAGCCACCCACGGCAATTCCTACTCTTATGGTCGTTTCTACACTATGGCCTTGCCATAGTTCCTTTGGCATAGCCATGGCGCCGTTTGCACAAAAGTAGCGCCATGCCGCAGCCGCATGCCATGTGCACTAATTAGGGTTTCGACATGCCAAACCCTAATTCGGGCAAATTGCTACCAAACCCAAATAGCGTTTCCTGGAGCAATGGGATTGGCGTGGCAACATGGCCAATGTTGCCACGCCACATGTGGGTCCGACTCCACGGCGCCAAAGCCAAGCCTTGGCCACGCCAAGCCCTAATTCTTCCACGGCACCTTGGCCACGCCAAGCCCTAATTATTCCACGGCTAATTCTCCACGACGAATTCTTCCACGGCGCCAAACCCTAACTTTGGCCACTGAGCCAATTTTTAGCTTTGGCCATACCGCAACATCACCGACAATACCGTTATGCCACGGCTACGCCATTGGCATGCCGCTATGCCATGGATACGCCACTGGCATGCCATTATCATGTGGCTGACGCCACTTCGCTATACAACAAGATGTGGCCATAATCAATGGCCATCATTCTTCATGAGATGCAATCTCAGCCATCCAAGTTCGCTACCGAACTGATGGACTTGTGGCAACTCTTAGGCGACCAACCGCTTAAACCCAACAACCATGGCTACGCCAGGCGCCACTTACACCATCGTGGCACTGGCATGCACAAGTCATGCCGCAATGCCACTGCGCCATTGTCAGGCGCCAACACAAGGTAGCCACAATCAACGGCTACCCTTATTCATAAAATGCGATCTCGGCCATCGAAGTTCGCCACCAAACCGGTAAGCTCGCGACAAGTTTTAGGCGACTAGCCAAAAAGATCCTAGCACACATGCTATTTATCTGCGGCAAGCCTCTCGATTTTAACTTGCCACACGTAGCAAAGTGCTACATGTTTTTCACGAAAACACTCGAGACATCAAAATATGTCATAAACTGGGGGATGCTCATCAGGGTATTGATCTGGCGGTTTACAGCGTGCGGCGTGCAATGCGCCCGTTACAAGAAAGTGTCATGAAGTGGGATAATTAGTGGTGGTGAAAAGTAACGGTGTAAACAATTCATTTCCTTCATCATGGAAGCGTAATGACTGGCGGTTACACGAATTCACTTCCCTCATCATGGAAGCATAACGTCTAACAGTTACACGTTACTCTTTTCTTCCACCACTCAATCATTTCCACATCCTACAAGACCAGGGTATGTTTCACTATGACTTGTATAAATAGGTCTCACCTATTTCCACCAAACAACGGGTTTTGGTCAGGAGAACAATACAACATCCAGAAATTATCTGATAGCTTTTTCATCCAAATAGCCAGCTTCAACTTTTCTGATACAAGTCACAAAATGCCTACACTTCCAGAATCAACTATTCTGGTCTCAACACTTTCTTCGCTTCCCTCCCTAAGACCAACCCTTGTCCTTCACTTTGTGACCGAAGCAAGCCTGGAATGGCCATTTCTTGGTTTAGGCCAGGATTGTACAGATTGATCTCTCAAATCAAAAGTACTCCCGTGCAGTACATTGTTTAGGGTTTAGATTCGTTTCTCACCTACACACACCCAAAATTACCAAAATCAGCAGAAACGGTTTTCACCCTCAAACAATTCCTTAGTTAATATAAGTATAAGTTCACGAATAATCGTTTTTAGGATATAACCAACCTAAGTACGCGGACTAGGTACGCGGATTTAAGTACCTGAAATAAGTTTGTAAATAGTTCACAAACTCCAGCAGATTTTCTCGGGAAGAGAAACTCCGACAGTACGCGGACTGGGTTCGCGGGACTCTGTTCCGGTTTCCTTAGCAGCAAAGTATGCAAACTTTGGTTCAAGGAATAAGGACTTATGCATGTATCTTTTACCACACAATGGTTATATAATCTAAACTCTCATTTCAATCATTGAAACATTCTTAGAGGACGTTATATAGTTGTTATTCACAAACTATTTTTCGCCAAAGCCATTTTCAAGTGATTGAAACATAACATGACTTTCGTCACTAGGTAAAGATGAACTTAGCCAAAGCGAAAGCTTACCAACACATATTTCGAGAAATAGATAAGCGAGATAAACTCGGCTCGAAATAGCAAATGTGTATAATCATAGTCTATATAGTAAAACGACTTTTGTCTCAAGATAGGAGATAAAGTAGATAGACTTTTGAGTGATAGATAAGTTCAAGTCTCCACATACCTTTTAGTCGATGAATTTCCACCAGTTCCTTGAGTAGTTCTTCGTCTTGTATGATTATGTCCATGGAGTTCTTGAGCTCAACTACACTTTTTATCCTAGTCCGAGACTTAGCTATAGTAGACTAGAAATCAAGACTTATAGTTTTGATCACTAACATTGACAAACATGCTTGGGATAACAACGCATGCGAGTTCGACCGAGCAGTGCTCTAACACTTGGAAAGCTATTTAAGTTATCTAGGCGACGAGTATAAATAACAATATTAAACTTTTACTTTTCAATATATTTATGTTTCTCTAAAAAGAATAAATATAACTTGAACGTAAATTGGAAGAACCTCTACTATTAACGTATTGCTTAAATGGTGTTCAAATTTTACTAATATAAAAGTACATAATAGAAGCAATAGTATTTCAGTTTTAGATGCCAAAGCATAATGCAGGTGCAACGCCTTCAGTATAAAAGAATAACGTTGTCAACGTGCACTATACGAATGCACTGCTTGTTTACTGTTAATTTTGACTAAAAATTTGAATATAATAAAGTTAATTTACAAATGTAGTTGTAGTTACTGTTTAATTTTGGCATCAAGATATCATCTTTGTTTTCTTTTCTTTTTTAATTTACCGTGGGACTTTGTGAGAACTTGTAATTCGATAATTCTATATTAGTTGATAAAGTCAAGGTAGTTCCGGGACTATCCATTTAAAGAGATTATAATAATGAGGGTAGTTAAGGCAGTCGCGGGATAAAGTAAGGTGAATGAAAATAATGTACGGTAGTTGTATATAATTTTGAAAAAAATTATACTCCTAATGTTCCCTTTTAGATGAGAATTTAAAGTATTTCACGCACTTTAAAATATGGAGAGATATAAAAATTTCCATTTATACCATAGATAAAAGTACATAACATAAGCAATATATTTAAGTTTGATGCCAGAGCATAACGTCAGGTACAACACCTTCAGTATAAAAGAATAATGTTGTCAACGTGCACTACACGAATGCACTGCTTGTTTACTGTTAATTATGACTAAAAAATTGAATATAATAAAGTTAATTTACAAATGTAGTTGTATTTACTATTTAATTTGGCACTGACTAAATGCAATCCACTTTTGGGTTAAATACAACTGAGATACCACTTTTGAAATTCTTATATACTTTACTTTTAAAATTGACTAAATGCAAGAAAAGTCAAGTCAAATCTAACTCATAATCCAAAATAACCACCCAAAAAAAAATAATTACCCGTTTTTCATGCCTTCTCCATTACGGCAAGTTTATATTTAAGGTTCTTTTTTCTTTTTGTTCTTTTTTTTCTTCTTCAGTAAATCAACTGTAAACCCTAGTCATAACATTTATTCAATGAGTTATCCAAGTTTAGAAAATCTAGGCCAAACCCTAGATGAATCATAAGAAAATCTTTGTTGCTCAAATGAAGTTAAGGTTTATGAAAACAATGAAGAGGTAAGCAACCTTTTTTTTTTCTTTCATGGTTAAAACTTAAGCAGTAACAAATTCAGATGAAGATCTGCTCGGTCGGGTTTGATCGATCATGATGGCTGACTACTTATGTGTATTGGGTCGCTTCAGTCTAAATGAGTGTAATGCGACAAGGTCAACCACTTGTGGATGACTACCTAGGTATATGGTCGTTCATGTCTGGGCGACCCTATGTGTTTATATTTAGTTCTTCGGGTTTGATCGATCACGATGGCTGACTATTTATGTATCTTGGGTCGCTTCAGTCTAAATGACGGTAATGCGACAAAGTCAACCACTTGTGGATGAGTACATAGGTATATGGTCGTTCATGTCTGAACGACCCTATGTGTTTATATTTAGTTCTTTGATTTAACACTTCTAGCATACTTGTTATGAATTTCAAAATTGGTTAATAGGTTATTCCCAATCAGATCGAAGAAATTCCAACTCAGGTAGATGTACGTTTAGAGGACACAGATAAAAGATCAATTTTTTCTGAAGAAAAAGAAGGGGAACTCGCCTTAGATGTTATCGCTTCAAATTCTTCCGATCTGCCAGAAACTGTCAAAGATTTTGTCTTTGATTCCACAAAACTCTTTACAAACAATAAGGTAACATCTAATGGTAATATATCAAATTGCTTTATCATTCAGTAGAAGTAACACTGATGTTTTAACACTTATTGTGTAGACTTTTGGTTCAAAAGATGAAGTTGTAGAGTGGTGTCGTGATGTGGGAAAGAATAACAATATGGTGATTGTGATTGTAAAGGGAGAAAGTAAAAATCAAGGAGGTAAGGGTTTGTTTGTTGAATTAGCATGTTAAAGAAGTGGAAAACATAGAAAGCCCAAATAGATCAAACTTTGTTGAATCCAAATGTAAAGCGAAGAAAAAGAACAACAACAAAAAAGTGCGGGTGTCCTTTTAGACTAAGGTCAGCATGTATAGAATCTGATACATGGAAATTAACCATCAAGGTTGGATATCATAACCATTTGGCTAATGACAATCTATTAGGCCATGCATATGTTGCGAGATTAACGAACGACGAAGAATAAGATGTTATTTTATTGGCGGCCGGCGGCGCGAAACCTAAAAGCATACTCAACACTATAAAGGAGAAGTATCCAAATAATTATTCAACTGTGAGGACTATTCGTAATGCTAAACTAAAGCATGGTATAGCCAAAAGTGCCGGAAGGACTAGGTTACAACTACTTCATGCGTATCTTGATGAAAATCATTATGTTACATGGAATAGGCGAATTCCCAAGAATTATGAACTGACCAACATTTTTTGGGCTAATCCAGAATTCACCATGTACGCCCCATGTGTTCCTTCCGTGGTTATAATAGATTGTACTTACAAGACCAACAGATGGAAAATGCCTTTGTTTCATGCTGCAGGTATGACATCCACTGGTTCAACTTTCATAATTGCATTTGCTTTTATGGGTGCCGAGCTGAAGGAGAACTATGAATGGGCACTAAAATGTTTGAAAACAATATACTCTCCCACTTGATTGCCTATGGTTATTGTTACTGGTAATGAGAATGCGTTGATCAGTGGCATTAATATTATTTTCCCCAACGCCAAGAGGTTGCTATGTACTTGGCACATTCAGAAGAATGTATATTCGAAGTTTCTTGCAGCTAGAAGGAGAAAATTGTGAATGAACTGAAAGATAAAAACATTGAAGGCAAAACAAAAAATAAAGGCAAGGATAAAAAAAAATGGTGCACAAGAGGGTGAAGAGGATGATCCACTGAAGGAGTTGGAAGATTACTGGGGACGTGTAATTAGAAGTGAAACAGTGACTCTATTTGATATGGCTTTGGACTCCTTTGTTCAGAAATACGATGAATGATATCCGTAGGCAATAAAATACATACGTGATACAGTGTTGGCGAACAAGGAATATTTTGCATATGCATGGACAAATGAAATTAGATATTACGGTATCAGAACTACTAATCGCGTGGAAGGTGCTCATAATGTCTTTAAGCAGTACTTGGAAAATAGTAGAGGTGGATTTATAGAATGTTGGAAGCACATGCACAATATGTTCCGCTCTCAGCTTGTGGTTATTAAAGCCGCGTTTCAAAAGAGTATTAATTTTAGAAAACATGAGCATAATATCGCGGAGTTCAGGGGACTGCACCACCATGTTTCACAGTATGCATTAGATAAAATATGTTTGGAGTTGGCTAGATTAAAAAAGATGGGGAACATGTGTGAAAAATTTTGTGGATATATTCTATGGAAGACATATGGCCTGCCATGTGCCCACATGTTGTTGCAGTATCAATCTCAAGGTATGCCCATTCCCCTTTCTTCCATTGATTCCCAGTGGAGGAAGTTGAATTTGGTTCCACCTATTGGGAATGAAGTTGCATTTGATTATCTACCACAGGTAGAAATTCTCAAGAACAAGTGGGTTGATTTTACAGAGGTAGAGAAACTTAAAGTCACCCAAACACTGAGCGAGCTTGTACAACCAGATACAACTCATTTACAAGAACCTTCACAGCCAGTTGCGCATAAGGGACGTAAAACAACTGTCGAGAAGAAAAATGAAAATTCCACAAAGAGGAATCTAAGTACTCATGAATGTATTCAAGCAGAACTCGGGAAGAAGGTAACCACGGGCTCAACTTCAAAAAACGACGCTCAAGAAGGACCTAAGTTGAAGAGAAAATATACAAAAAAAATCTACAGAATATTGGGAGAATAAGAAGACTAAAAAAAGCGTTGTAGAGCTTCCATTCAAGACTGATGAAGAAGTGATGAAAGACAAACCAGATGTAGTTAAGGAAAATGAACATGATGTTGTGGAGCTTCCATCTGAGGGTACTGACAAAGTGATTATGGAAATCCCTAAAGTAGTGGACAAACATGAAATCGATGTAGAGGAAATGGTAAAAGCAGATGAGCCTAATGAAGAAGTAGCAACTGTTTAATTTTGGCGTCAAGATATCATCTTTGTATTCTTTTCTTTTTTAACTTACTGTGGGATTTTGTGAGAACTTGTGATTTGCTAATTCTATATAAGTTGATAAAGTCAAGGTAGTTCCGGGACTATCCATTTAAAGATATTATAATAATGACGGTAGTTAAGGTAGTCGCAAGATAAAGTGTAGTGAATGAAAAGAATGTATGATAGTTATATGATATCACATTTATCACATTATCATATATAATTTTGAAAAAAATTTATACTTTCCATTTTAGATGAGAATTTAAAGTATTTCACGCACTTTAAGGTATGGAGAGATATAAAACTTTACATGTATACCATGGATAAAAGTTTTCAAACATTAGTTATTAATATTACATTGAAAATAAAACTTTGTATCCGGAAAGATGCGTTTTCAAGAAAGAGCTGATGGTAGCTTATGGTGGTTGCAAAGCTAGGATCGGTTCTACCATGTATCCCAATATAGGTAAGGATCGGTTCTACCAAGACTCTTAACATAAGTTAACATCGGTTCAATCGTATATCCCAAACTAGGTAAAGATCGGTTCTACCATAATTTTCAACATAAGTCAAGATCGGTTCTACCAAAATTCTCAACATAAGTCAAGATCGGTTCTACCAAAGTTCTTACCTAGGTTCCAATTGGTGATCCAATAGATCTTCAATGAAAACCGGACCAAAACGCCTATTGATTTCTTTTCGATTACAAAACAAGTTTCGTATATGTATTTCCTTTAAACATATGTAATCACACATAGTTTCCTATGATGAAATCACACATATATCAAATACACAATCAACTAACAAGTTACATAGATTATGTCGATGTCGCATTTACGAAGTTCAAACGATAAACGTTATACTTTGTAATCAAATATTCTTCCTTGACGCTTTGATTATAATAAAATGACCAAGTCTAATACTAGAGTATTACATATAACCTCGCATGTTGTAATACTAATCTCAAGTGGAAGGATGATGTCTTCATTGTAGTTGATACGTCTTCACGATCTTCGGTCTTCAGAGTAATACTTGTATGTCTCAACATTCCTAGAATTTCTAGTCTAACCTAAACAAAGTTGACTCTAGTACATTTAATCAAGCGACTCTAATTGAGTTTTGATACTAAAATGTGACAACCAAACTTGACATACCAAAGCTTGGTGGTTCAACCGAGCAATACTCTAACACAAAGTATCTCAAGGGCAAAAATATTCTAAATTTCGATACTGCGCCAAAGGTGGGGGACTCCTGGATTCGGAAAGGAATTTTGGAAGGAATAAAGAACATTGAAGAACACAACATGTGGAAGATAGGCAATGGGCACAATTCAACATTTGGGAAGATAAGTGAATTGCACACATCAATATCACCCTCACCAAACTGGCTAACTGCCCTTAAGATCTTACTATCTTAAACATCTGATTACCAAATTGAATGGGATGTTCATAAACTAAATTATGATGAATGGGATGCTCAGACACTAGATTCTTGGTTTAACCAGAAGGAGTATGAGTACAAATATGAACTATGAGGAGGAAGACTACATATCTTGGAATCTTACTCAGAATGAAGAATTCTCTATTAAGTATTTGTATTCGGATAAAATGGACAGCATATACAACAATGAAACCCAAATAACATATTGGAAAAAAATGGAATTTGAATGCGTAACCAGCCATAAAACTTTTACTTTGGAAGTGTACACATGGAATTCTACTTACTGCCTGCTCGTGCTAAAACTGCAATTATCCTCCATTATATTGATCTGCTATGTAATTCTTCTAACAGTGGGGAGGAAACCATGATAAGCCTTTTCATAATTTACCCCTTTGATAGATCGGTCTGGCAAAAAAAAAAAAAAAAGACAAACTCATGGAAATTTTGGAAACAATATTTCCTTTATTTATTGGTTGAATTCCTAGTTTGAAGCTAATACAGGTAGAAGCTCTAGTAAGGAGACTTATGTCTCTGCATGTTGGTTCATCTACAAAGCCAGATACGACCACACATTCAGTAATAATGTTATGAATCCTCAAAAAATTGCTAAAGACATACAACATCATCTTTATGATTCTAATGGAGTTCATAATATCCCTGACCAAACTCTCAACAATGTTCATTACCAGAGGGTGGTTAGGTTTAGAGTTCAGCCAATTATGTCTGTTCAAAGTAATGCTAGAGGGACCTTTGGTGGTTATTATCAAAATGCACATTACAAAACCCAGAGTCGACCCTGGTATATTACACTGCACTAATTGTTGTTGATTTTGCAGGAAACCACGTTGGAAAAAAGATGGGTATGGGTAAAAATAAAATCGCTAGACCGACAAGAGAAGCAAATCTAGCTTTCAAGTTGGCAAAGGAAATGTAGCTCACAAATATTAAAATAGAAGCTGAAAAAGTGGCCACCGTTCTTAGATTAAATTTGCTTTACAAGAATGCAGTTCAAAGAAGATTGAGGTCTTGCCAAGACTCTCAACATAAGTTAAGATCGGTTCTGCCGTATATCCCAAACTAGGTAAAGATCGGTTCGACCATAACTCTCAACATAAGTCAAGATCGGTTCTACCAAAGTCCTTACCTAGGTTCGAATTGGTCATCCAATAGATCTTCAATGAAAACCGGACCAAAACGCCTATTGATCTCTTTTCAATTAATATGTACTTCCTTTAAACATATGTAATCAAACATAGTTTCCTAGGATGAAATCACACCTATATCCAATACACAATCAAGTGACGAGTTACATAGATTATGTCGACGTCGCACTTACAAACTTCAAAAGATAAACGTTATACTTTGTAATTAAATATTCTTCCTTGACACTTTGATCATTATAAAATGACCAAGTATAATACTAGAGTATTAAATATAACCTCGCATGTTATGTTTTCAATTTTAAACGACTTACAAGCAACGATAGGAATGGAAACAAGTCAAGTCAGTATCACTAACCTCAAGTGGAAGGATAATGTCTTCATTATAGTCGATACGTCTTCACGATCTTCAGGTCTTCATAATAATACTTGTATGTATCAACATTCCTAGACTTTCTAGTCTAACCTAAACGAAGCTGACTCTAGTACATTTAATCAAGCGGCTCTAATTGATTTTTAATACTAAAATATGACAACCAAACTTGACATATCAACGCTTGGTGGGTTTAACCGAGCAATGCTCTAACACAAAGTATCTCAAGGGCAAAAACATTCTAAATTTTGATACTGCTCCAAAGGTGGGGGACTCCTGGATTCGGAAAGGAATTTTGGAAGGAGTAAAGAACATTCAAGAACATAACATGTGGAAAATAGGCAATGGGCACAAGATCAACATTTAAGTGAATTGCTCACATCAATATCACCCTCACCAAACCGGATAACTTCCCTAAAGATCTTATTATCTTAAACATCTGATTACCAAATTGAATGGGATGCTCAGAACCTAAATTCTGGTGAATGGGATGCTCGAACACTAAATTCTTGGTTTAACCAGGAGGAAATTGATGCTAGTATGAGTACAAATATGGATTATGAGGAGTCAGACTCCATATCTTGGAATCTGACTCAGAACGGAGAATTCTCTATTAAGTCTTCGTATAAGGATAAAATGGACAAGAGATACAACAATGAAACCCAAATAACATATTGGAACAAAATTTGGAATTTGAATGCGTAACCAGCCATAAAACCTTTACTCTGGAAGTGTGCACATGTAATTCTGCCTACTCTTGCTAAAACTTCCAGTATCCTCCATTACATTGATCTGTTATGTAATTGTCGTAACAGCGGGGAGGAAGCCATGATAAGCCTTTTCATAATTTACCCCTTTGCTAGATCGGTCTAGCAAAAAAACGGGGGGGGACTCATGGAAATTTTGGAAAAAATATTTCCTTTATCGATGGGTTGAATTCCTGGTTTGAAGCTAATACAAGTAGAAGCTCTAGTAAGGAGACTTATGCCTCTGCATGTTGGTTCATCTGGAAAGCCAGATATGACCACACATTCAGGAAAACTGTTATGAATCCTCAAAAAACTGCTAAAGACATAAAGCAACATCTTTGTGATTCTTATAGAGTTCATAATATTCCTGACCAAACTCTCAACAATGTTCATTACAGAGGGTGGTTAGATCTAGAGTTCAGCCAATTATGTCTATTCAGAGTAATGCTAAAGGGACTTTTGGGGTTTTTTTTTAAAAAAACTGCAGATTACAAAACCCAGAGTCGACCCTGGTATTACACTGCAGTAATTGTTGATTTTGCAGGAAACTGGTCGGTTGTCAATCCGTCAAATATAATTTCACTTTCTCAATCAACTAAATATAAATATAGTATGCGATAAGAAAGAGTTCGTATCCACAGAGAGGCGTTTGTTGTTATAAATTTTCAGTTTCTAAGTAACCCAAGGTATGTTTGTTGTATTTAAGCAAATAAAAGTAATTAAAAGCAAAGTAAGTAATTCGAGAAATCAATAAGGAGAAGATATTGGTCAAGGGATAGTATCATTCACAAACATGTATTTTCATCAATGATTAGAATTGGTATTTAATCTCGTATTTATTAAAAGTCCTAGGATATCTTGATCGCAAGTATAACCCGTTAATTCCCTCGCTTTCATCACAACCACATTAAAAGATGCATATGTGAATTCTTCGTCGAAAAGCAACCTAAAGTGTAAAAGCACAATTAAGTTTAACTCCCTAAAAGCATTAAGATTTATGGAATAAGACTCATCAATGCAAACGAATGTGTAAAAGCACTAAACGTTTTAACAAAAGTTATGATTCACTTGTGACTAATAGGATATATCACTATAAGCACTAATCACAATTATGCTACTTAGAATCAGGGATAAACAACGTTTTCGTATTGAAAACCCTAATATAGCTCTAGAGATGAACACAAATCGGATTGATTCCGGACTCAACCTAACAAGTTTTCAAATCTTATAACACTATTAATTGTGAATCACAAACAATAATTACTGAGACAAAACTAATTCATTGAATCAAAAGCATGTTGAGAAATCAACTTTATCCCATAACCAATAAGTTGTTTAGCTACTCATAGCTATGGAGTTCATCATCATCAATATTCAATAATAAAACAAGGAAGAAGAAGAACAAAACCAAACCCTAGAAGCGTAAACAAAAGTGGCTCTCCAAAATTCCAAGAAAAAAATATCCATAAGTTGTAGAAGACCTTCCCTTTTATAGCTTTCTCCAACTTCTAAAATTAGGTCTAGTCTTCAAAGTCCATTAGGTGAGAATCCACCAAGCCCACAATAAGGAGAAACCCGTGTAGAAAATACGCCCCAAAACGGCCGCCGGAAGTCTGGGATTGTGGCCGGAAATCTGCCGGAAAGTCGCCGGAAAACAGCCCCGGTGACCGGCAAAGTCCGCCCGGTCACCGGTCAACCGGGTCAAAACGGTCGGGTCGACTCTGAGTCGGATCGGGTCAGCTCTGAATCGGATCGGGTCAGGTCCGAGTCGTGTGTGAGTCGAGTCGACTCGGATATGCCGGGTGTCTAATCGGGCCGACTTTACTGTGCCACGCTTCAGCATAGCCGAGTTGGGTCAAAGCTGTATGTTGCATAGGCCTGACTTTGCTGCTGCACAATCCTTGTGCTGCAACAATGCACCCAGCCATGATGGCCTGCACTTCCACCATTTGCTTCTCACCATTGCCTGCTCTAACTTTCACAGCTGAGTATTGTACTACACAGACCCAGGCCATCTCTCAGGCCACCTGCCATTCCATTCTCTGTTGCCTCAAACACTCCATCAGCAGCACCAATTGAAGTACCAGCACCATCTCCTCTCTTGTTTACAGCTCATGCTCTTCAATCCCTTCTCACTTCAGCCACAATCAGTTCAAGCTCCCTTATCTTTCACTTCTATTGATTACCACAGACAACATCACCGGTCTCGGACTCTCGCAAACACCAAAGAAAACCCTTTTCACAAAGAAGCTTAACTAGCCTCGAGCTGCTTCTTGCGCACCTGCAATGCCATCTCAGAGCCATGACTGCACTTTCACCATTGCATCATCCTGACCTTCACAGCCACCAATGCTTTCCTGCTCAAACTCATTAACTCTCAACCCCATTGCCAGGCTGTAAGACCCATTTCCTCCAGCTCAAACTATGCTCTCAACCTAGCCTGCCATTCTCCACCTCAATGTCGCCAGCAAGCCATCTCAGCCCAAGAACAACACCAGTTTCAGCTGTCACTTTCCCATGAGTTCAAATGACACAAATCTCACTTCATTCCTCTCTTCCTCTAATTCAATCAGACATACAAGACACCCATTAGCTCCATCTGCTCCAATGCCTCCTTCATCACTGAGTTCACTGCTCAAATCACTTCCACCAATTTCACCTTCTTGTCCCCATTTGAACTCATTCCCATAAATCCATATCAACAGCACCAGGTGCTGTCACCAGCACACACAGACCTGAGCACCAAACTGTTCATTGCATCTCAATCAGACTGAGACAACACCACCACTGCTTCACCTGTGAACTCTTGTCTCATTATCACTTGCAGCTCTCTGTAATCTTAGTACCTATTCCACCTGAACTGTGGCTTCAACATCATCTCCACCGCAAATACGTAACAATGTCAACATCCTCTTCCTGTGCCAATATTTTCAAATTTTCCCCGTTGTTCTTAATAGCTGCAGCTTTCAGCATCTCAACAAATAATCGGAGACTTGTTCCTTCAATTTTTCTCGATTTTACTCAAAGATCTTCTTGTAATTGCCCATAAACCTATCAAGCTCCCAAAGTGTCTCAATATCAAAAGCTTCAAAATCAAGCTCAATCTCATCCCCATCTTGAGGTAGATTCTGCAACATGGCACCCAATTGCTCCTTCTCAACAGTACTCATATCTCTTTTAATTGCATCTTTAGCTTTTGGCTTTGGCTACTTCCCACTCCAAGGTCTTCCTATTCCTCCACTCATCTGCTTCACCGGTTGTTGTTGATACACAGAAGAGCAGCAGGCATCACCGGGTCCCTCCATAACTCACAACCTGAGCTACAGTGTCTCTCATCACCAGCTTCACCTCTTGTTGCAGTCCTTGCATCACAACAACTACTGGGACTTAACCATCTGAGCTGCAAAATCGAACCATCTTGATCTTCATCTCAGATTCAACCTCCAATATTCCACTGAGTTCCCGATCTGACTCATATACGCCAATAGCGTAAATTCATCATCACTCTTCTCGACTCACAATCATTCTTGAGCAACACAGTACCCTCTTTCTTCGTCCTGATATGAATCCCACTTCCCGAGCATCAACAACACCATTAACTAATCAGTTTCGAATGATAAAACGCAGGTCAATCGAATTTCCATCTGCTTCTCTCGATCTGTAATTCATGGCAAAAGATCAAAACCCTACTTTAACTTAGTCATCCTCAAAGCAGCAATCTTTTCTCTAGCAACCTAATCTTCAACATCACCTTCTCAAAACGGCCGCCATGGTCGCTCTTATTTCCAACTTTTAAGATCGACACAATAATGTGGATAAGATACTTGTGGGTTGTAATGACAGAATTACCGTAGACACCCAAGATTCTTGTATAAGGGCCACCATCCGAGTGCCTCTTTCTTGCACCGTCGCTTTATGGAACCGACAAGTTTATTCATAGATTTTGCTCAGAATTTCCTGGACGCAGATCGATTGACTTCAATCTTTCGCCGCTAGCCTCATATTTTCGTTCTCTTCAAGATGATCGAGAATAAATCCTCGAGTCAAGCGAATTCCACTTCTTTTGCTCCAATTACTCTAAAACACCTAATAACACTCAAAAGCAAAAATGAGATACATAATTTACAAGAAAAGTAGCAAAGAAAGCATAAACTCTAGATAGTAAATACGGTGTATTCTACACCTATCAGATTCCCCCACACTTAGACTTTGCTAGTCCTCGAGCAAATCAAACAAAACAAATTATGAAAAATACATACAACTCCGTGTCGCCGAGGATACGGTTACTCTTAGCATGAATAACAGGCCTTTAAACCTCTAGGTGTCCCTAGTGGACGAGTTATAGTCTCGTGAGGGTTTACTAGAGATATACCCACAAAACCTATATTTCCAACTTACTAGTTCTCCGTAATGATAGTATCCAATGCGCTAAGAAGACATAGAGATTCTGCACACTAGTCATAAGAAGTTAGACACATAAATGAACACAATCTCATTCTTAAAAGTTGAGAGAGAGATAACCATCCCTTCTCGACTAAAAATTCGGGTTCGGAGTGATCAAAAGTCTCGACTCGCCTCACAAGAAATGGTTTTATGATATTGCTCTCAATAATAAACAGCTCTTTATGGGTCACACATGTGTCCAGGTTGGAATGAAGAGAGAATCCTGAGACACGTTGAATGGTAGGAAGGCTTAACCCTCCGAAATATTTTGAAAACCCACATCTTTTATATATTTTTGAAAACCCATTTTTCTCGACGATCTCTTCGAAAGGAAATCAACCATTTAACGAAGGTGGGAATATGCTTACTTACCTCGTTATCCGTTCGGCGTGCAGCTAGCACCACTCTCACAAAGATCCATAGAAACGTCTTCGGTCTTCTATTGGTGTCTTCATCTTCGCTTCGGTCTTCAACTCTCGATGATAACTCTTGAACTTCGTAGAATCTTGACAATATGATTCTTTCCCTCAAATTTCTTGTCGCTTGAAACTTCATTATAAATTTTCCTTCTTTCCATAGGCTTTATTGAAAGAATACAAAAATAAAAACAAACTATACAAACCCAATTTTTTTTTTTTTTTTTTTTTTTTCTTTAATTTTTTTTTTTTTTTTTTTTTTTTTTTTTTTTTTTTTTTTGAAGAGAAAGTAAAATACAAATAAAATAAAAATAAAAATGTAAGTACAATGCCATGGTGTAAGTACTTTACCGCTTGAATCTTCACAACTTATATGTCTTGATATCATAAATTTCTCGAATTCTCATCCTTAATAATTTCCACTCTTGTATAATAGTCTTCAACTTATAAAAATTCTGCTCCCTGTTTTGTTGCTTTACTCAAATCTGAAATCTGCCCATTTTTGTACCGTTGCTTGTAAACCTCGAACGTGTTCAACTTTCCTTCGAATTTGTGACGCTCCTCTTGTTGATGATGATGGTGTTTCTATGGACCTGTTGGTGTAGAGAGAGATAAGGTGGATGGTGCTAATCATGAACAAGATAACAAGTGGTATGTAAGTTAGCAATTCGATGTCACCAACATGGTTGATAAAAATAGCACTCAAGAGATCAAAATAGTGCTTCTATGGTGGGAAATTGGACAGCTCACCATTCTCGCCCGAATTTACGTACGGTGACACACACTCTAAAAGCACAAATTTAGACAGTACAAAGAATTGAAGGTTGGTGCCTCACATTATGTAACATGGGTAGTCTCCACTATAGGGGATCACTGTTCTAATACCGAATTCAGCCAGCACCTTATTTGCCACTGGCA
Source organism: Papaver armeniacum (assembly GCA_023531295.1). Classification (NCBI taxonomy): domain Eukaryota; kingdom Viridiplantae; phylum Streptophyta; class Magnoliopsida; order Ranunculales; family Papaveraceae; genus Papaver; species Papaver armeniacum. Next base: position 89,395 of record JAJJWW010006959.1, on the reverse strand, counting down.
TGGTTAAATCCAACTTTAACTCTCATACAATTAAGAAACCCGATCATGTTCTCTGTCATCTCTAAGTTCAATCACTATTGTGAGATTCTCGATGTAATCTTAGCGACATGTATACTATGTGACTCTAAATAACTACAAGTTGGAGTTTTCTTATTCACTAGTTCACAAAAAAAGTTGAAAAATTGCAAAAATTTACAACATAAACCACTCCCCCACACTTAAACTTTACATTGTCCTCAATGTAAATTGAATCATCCAAAGTAAGTCAAGGTGGGAAATCCTAACAAGAAATCAGCAAAAATAAAGTAAAAACAAAACAAGAAAAACTAAAAACAAGAAAAGAAATAAATACAAGACAAGAAATACTCATCCTTTGGGTTGCCTCCCAATTAGCGCTTGGTTTAAAGTCGTCAGCCCGACTATCTCCTTGCTTTCTATGACTCCTCCAGAGGGAGTACATCCACAAAGTTAACTCCTTCCACCACTTCGAAGTGAAATTCTCATAATATGGTTTCAACCGGTGCCCATTAACTTTAAGTTCTTTCCTCGTAGCTATGCTACGAATTTCCACGCACCATGAGAAAACACATTAGTAACAATAAAAGGTCCGATCCATCGTGACCTTAGTTTACCCGGAAATAATTGCAAGCGAGAATTAAACAAAAGCACTTTCTGCTCTATGCAAAATTGTTTCCTAGAAATCATGTTATCATGGAATGCTTTCGTCTTTTCTTTGTAAATCCGTGAACTTTCAAATGCATCATTGCGAAGCTCCTCTAGCTCTTGGAGTTGTAACTTCCTTTGCTTTCCAGCCCCATCCATCTCCATGTTGCATTGCTTAATAGCCCAAAACGCCTTATGCTCAATTTCCACGGGTAAGTGACAAGGTTTACCATACACAAGCCTAAAAGGAGACATTCCAATAGGTGTTTTATATGCGGTTCTATACGCCCACAAAGCATCATTAAGTCGCATGCTCCAATCCTTCCTTGTCGGGTTCACCGTATTTTCTAGAATTGATTTCACCTCCCGGTTAGACACCTCGGCTTGTCCATTGGTTTGGGGATGATAAGGTGTTGCAATCTTGTGCGACACATTGTACTTCGCCAACAAGCTTTGTAAAATCCTGTTTTTGAAGTGAGAACCCCCATCGCTAATTATGCCTCTTGGAATTCCAAACCTTGCAAAAATATTAGCTTGCACAAAATCAAAACCACTTTAGAATCATTAGTAGGGGTGGCCTTAGCTTCCACCCATTTCGAGACATAATCAACCGCAAGTAAGATATAAAAATTCCCATGGGAGTTGACAAAAGGCCCCATAAAATCAATACCCCATACATCAAAAACTTCAATAAATTGAATATAAGTTTGTGGCATTTGATTTCGGACACCTAGATTGCTGGTTCTTTGGCACCTATCACAAGTTGTACAAAATATGTGTGCATCCTTAAACAAAGTTGGCCAATAAAAACCACTTTCAAGTACCTTGTGTGCGCGGTTCTCTTACTCTCCCAAAATGTCCTCCGCAAGCATAAGAGTGACAAAAAGACAAGATAGTGTTAAATTCGGAATCGGGCACGCACCTTCGTATTACTTGGTCACTACCATGTTTCCATAAGTATGGATCATCCCATATGTATTGGTTCCCTAACCTCTTAAGTTTGTCCCTCTCAAAGACGAGACAAGTTCTTTGGGAGTTGTTTAGAAACTAAGTAATTGACAATATCGGCATACCATGGTTCTCCAAGGGCAATTGAGAAAAGTTGCTCGTCCGGGAAACTTTCACGCAACGGGATAGTCTCCTTGTCCACAGCAAGTCGGCTCAAATGATCCGCAACGGTGTTCTCAATTCCTTTCTTGTCTTTGATTTCAATATCAAACTCTTGCAAGAGTAAAATCCACCGTATGAGCCTCGGTTTCGCCTCTTTCTTTGTAAGCAAGTACTTAAGTGCTGCATGATCAGAAAAGACAACAACTTTTGTACCAATTAGATAAGAGCGAAACTTTTCCAAAGCAAAAACAATATCTAATAACTCTTTTTCAGTGGTTGTGTAGTTTTGTTGAGCCTCATTTAACGTTCTAGAAGCATAATAGATAGCATGAGGAAGATTCCCCACACGTTGCCCAAGCACCGCACCAACCGCATAATCACTAGCATCACACATGAGTTCAAACGGCTTACTCCAATCCGGTGGTTTAATGATAGGGGCTGAAATCAAAAGTTCTTTCAAACGATTGAATGCCGCCATACATTTTTCATCAAAGTTAAAAACCACATCTTTTTGCAATAAGTTACAAAGTGGCGATGCTATCTTAGAAAAGTCCTTGATGAACCTACGATAGAAACCTGCATGACCAAGAAAAGAACGTATCTCCCTCATCGTAGTGGGAGGGGTTAGAGCACGAATAAGGTCTATCTTAGATTTATCGACTTCCAAGCCTTTAGAAGATATTATATGGCCTAAAACTATGCCATGAGTTACCATGAAATGGCACTTCTCCCAATTTAGCACAAGATTTGTTTCAACACATCGTTCAAGGATTAGAGACAAATTGTTCAAGCAAAGGTCAAATGAATCACCAAAGACACTAAAGTCATCCATGAACACTTCGATTATGTTTTCAACATATTCCGAAAAGATACTTACCATACACCTTTGAAAGGTAGCCGGAGCATTTCATAAGCCAAAAGGCATCCTTCTATAAGCAAAAGTACCGAAAGGACAAGTGAAAGTGGTTTTCTCTTGGTCCTCCTGCTATCACAACTGATTATAACCCGAATAGCCATCAAGAAAGCAATAGTAAGAGTGTCCAAATAAACGTTCAAGCATTTGAATAAAAGGTAAAGGAAAGTGATCTTTTCTAGTGGTGGCATTCAATTTTCTATAATCAATACAAACCCTCCAACCGGTTTGCACACGAGTTGGGACAAGTTCATTCTTATCATTCTCCACCACTGCCACACTCGATTTCTTTGGTACTACTTGTACCGGGCTTTACCCACTTGCTATCGGATATGGGGTAGATAACACCCACTTCCAAAAGCTTGAGTATCTCCTTTTCACAACTTCCATCATGGGAGGATTCAAACGACGTTGCGCGTCCCCTTTTAGGCTTTGCATCATCCTCCAAACGAATTTTGTGCATACAAACGGCAGGGCTAATACCCTTGATATCGGAAATTGTCCATCCTATGGCCGTCTTGTACTTCCTTAGCACCCTTAGAAGTTTTTGCTCCTGAGAAATCACTAAGCTTGTTAGAAACAATCACCGGTAACTCTTCATTATCACCCAAATACAAGTACTTAAGGTGGTCGGGAAGAGGTTTCAATTCTAAAATCGGAGATTTAACAATTGAAGGTACAAGCTTTTCATCACCGCATGGTAAAGAAATAAACGAGATATTATGAGTTTTTGGGCATTCTTGTAGTGAATTGAGATCACCAAGAGCTTCCTTGACTTCATTACCACACTCTACACCATTATCTATGGATGTAGTTAACACGGTTTCCAAATCATCATCACCGTTTAATTCAAACATTTGTTGTGCCAATGTATCCATCACATCAATGGAGAAACAAGAGTGGACATCGCTAGGATATCGCATCGTCTCGAAAATGTTGAAACGTATTTTTTATCCATCGAACTCCATAGTTAGCGTTCCCTTATCCACGTCAATTATGGTTTTCGCCGTTTTCATGAAAGGACGCCCAAGAAGCAATGGAAGAGATGAGTCCGGTGAACCTCCATCCATCTCTAACACACAAAAGTCCGCTGGAAATACAAGTTGATTAACCTGCACAAGAACATCCTCAACAATACCCATTGGGTAAACATTAGAGCGATCGGCTAATTGCAATACAATTTCAGCCTTTTTTAAGAGGACCAAGATCAAGTGAATTATACATTGACGCAGGCATAACATTAACGGAAGCGCCTAAATCCAACATAGCTTTGTTAAAAGTTGTGTTACCAATTGTGACGGGAATGTCAAAACTGCCCGGATCCTTGCACTTAAGTGGGAGTTTGTGTTGTAAGATTGCCGAAGCATTCTCCCCCACACTAAGCACTTCATTACCTTTGAGCCTTTGTTTGTTGGTACACAAGTCCTTCAACACCTTTGCATACTTTGGAACTTGCTTGATAGCATCAATGAGTGGTATGTTCACATGGATCTTTTTGAGAACGTCTAAAATCTCCTTTTCTAGTTCCGCCTTCTTAGAACTTGCAAATCTGCGAGGAAAAGGTAGAGGAGGAACATAAGTAGAAACCGGAGTTTTAGAGTTAGAAATAGGTACCTCAGAAGTTTGGGGAGTATCCTCATTATTCTCCTCCAAAACAGGTTCCTTTTGTGTCTCCACCTTGCCCGAATCAGTAACTTCGGGTTGCACAAGTTTTGTACCGCTTCTCAACGTAATAGCATTGACACCCTCTTTTGGGTTAATAGGTTGAGAAGGGAGTTTCCCACTATTTTGCGCCTTCAATTGGTTCAACTCAATAGCCATGGAGCCCATTTGTGTTTGCAACTCCTTAATAGCACTCTTAGTCTCTTGTTGACTTTCTTTGAACATGGTGGAAATTCCTTGCATCATTGTTTGAAGCTTTGAATCAATATCCGAACCTTGATTTTGCATTGATTGTTGTGCTTGAGGTTGCTGAAATTGTTGTCTCGGCTGGAATTGTTGTTGTTGAGGTTGAAATCCACTTGAAGAGTTGAAGGTAGGTTGTTGAATTGCACCTTGCTTGTTAGCATAGCTAAAATTGGGGTGATCTCTCCATCCCGGATTGTAAGTGTTTGAGTAGGGATCATACCGTCTTGGTTGATTTGGAAAGATCGCATTAGCTTGCTCGTCTTCATAGGATTGAGGAGAACTTGGTATAACCGCGGATGCAACTTGTTGCAACATTGCTATCATGTTACCCATTTGTTGACGAAGTTCCTCCACCTCGCTCACTTCACTCACCCTTCTTAGAATCACATCCGAACCACGACTTAAGAATTGTTGTGAGTTCGCTGCCATGTTTTCAATCAACTCCCTAGCTTGTGCCACCGTCTTGCTAACTAGTGCACCACCACCCGCAGCGTCAATAAGATTCCTATCACTTGATTGGAGTCCTTCATAGAAGTATTGGATAATCATCGCGTCACTGAATTGGTGGTGAGGGCAACTTGCAACCAATCTCTTGTACCTTTCCCAACATTCATATAAGGATTCTCCCACGTTTTGATTCATCCCACAAATTTCTTTGCGAATTTGAGTAGCCTTGGATGCAGGAAAATATCTCTCCAAAAAGAGTTTCTTCAACCCATTCCATGTTGTGACACTTCCGGAGGTAAATAGTACAACCAATCCTTAGCACTATCCATTAAAGAGAAACGGAAAACCTTCAACATTGCACCATCCGCCTCAACATTCGCTGGAAGCATAGCCGTGACAATGGTGTGGAAGTCCAAAAGATGTTTGTTAGGATCTTCATTCACCATGCCATGGAATTTTGGTAATTCTCTAAGCAACCCTGGCTTTATCTCAAAAGTAGAGTTCGTTTGAATACACCCCTGTTGTGTATCAAGCCTATGAGAAGCTAAGTCCTTGAGTGAACGATTTGCATCACCCATTGCTTCTTCTTCTTCCACGTGTGGTTCCTCTACGATTGGAACCTCTTTTTCTCCTTCGTGTTGTTGGAAAATCTCTTCTCCTACTTCCTCCTCGTGCTCTCGTCCGTTGTCTTGACTTGGTTGGAGTATTGTGCCGCGTCGAGTAGCTATCCCGCACCTTGGATAATTCCAATCCTTAGAAGCCGTGAGATTAGGTACCTGCAAACAATTCTCCAAAACAAGTGAGAAACAAGACAAGAACCGAAAAGCAAAGATAAAAGCAGAAATTGTAAAAAGAAACTAAAAACTTAATAACAAGCCGTATGCCTCCCTAAGAACGGCGCCAAAATTTGGTCGGTTGTCAATCCGTCAAATATAATTTCACTTTCTCAATCAACTAAATATAAATATAGTATGCGATAAGAAAGAGTTCGTATCCACAGAGAGGCGTTTGTTGTTATAAATTTTCAGTTTCTAAGTAACCCAAGGTATGTTTGTTGTATTTAAGCAAATAAAAGTAATTAAAAGCAAAGTAAGTAATTCGAGAAATCAAAAAGGAGAAGATATTGGTCAAGGGATAGTATCATTCACAAACATGTATTTTCATCAATGATTAGAATTGGTATTTAATCTCGTATTTATTAAAAGTCCTAGGATATCTTGATCGCAAGTATAACCCGTTAATTCCCACGTTTTCATCACAACCACATTAAAAGATGCATATGTGAATTCTTCATTTAAAGCAACCTAAAGTGTAAAAGCACAATTAAGTTTAACTCCCTAAAAGCATTAAGATTTATGGAATAAGACTCATCAATGCAAACGAATGTGTAAAAGCACTAAACGTTTTAACAAAAGTTATGATTCACTTGTGACTAATAGGATATATCACTATAAGCACTAATCACAATTATGCTACTTAGAATCGTGGATAAACAACGCCAGTATTGAAAACCCTAATATAGCTCTAGAGATGAACACAAATCGGATTGATTCCGGACTCAACCTAACAAGTTTTCAAATCTTATAACACTATTAATTGTGAATCACAAACAATAATTACTGAGACAAAACTAATTCATTGAATCAAAAGCATGTTGAGAAATCAACTTTTATCCCATAACCAATAAGTTGTTTAGCTACTCATAGCTATGGAGTTCATCATCATCAATATTCAATAATAAAACAAGGAAGAAGAAGAACAAAACCAAACCCTAGAAGCGTAAACAAAAGTGGCTCTCCAAAATTCCAAGAAAAAATATCCATAAGTTGTAGAAGACCTTCCCTTTTATAGCTTTCTCCAACTTCTAAAATTAGGTCTAGTCTTCAAAGTCCATTAGGTGAGAATCCACCAAGCCCACAATAAGGAGAAACCCGTGTAGAAAATACGCCCCAAAACGGTCGCCGGAAGTCTGGGATTGTGGCCGGAAATCACGGAAAGTCGCGGAAAAATGCCCTCGGTGGATCGGCAAAGTCCGCCCGGTCACCGGTCAACCGGGTCAAAACGGTCGGGTCGACTCTGAGTCGGATCGGGTCAGCTCTGAATCGGATCGGGTCAGGTCCAGTCAGGGTGTGAGTCAGAGTCGACTCAGATATGCTGGTGTCTAACTGGGCTGACTTTACCAGTTACGCTTCGCACAGCCGAGTTGGGTCAAAGTTGTATGTTGCATAGGCCTGACTTTGCTGCTGCACAATCCTTGTGCTGCAAAAATGCACCCAGCCATGATGGCCTGCACTTCCACCATTTGCTTCTCACCATTGCCTGCTCTAACTTTCACAGCTGAGTATTGTACTACATGCACCTGTGCCATCTCTCGTGCCACCTCGCCATTCCATTCTCTGTTGCCTCAAACACTCCATCGAAGACCAATTGAAGTACCAAAGACCATCTCCTCTCTTGTTTACGCCTCATGCTCTTCAATCTCTTCTCACTTCAACCACAATCGATTCAAGCTCCCTTATCTTTCACTTCTATTGATTACCACAGACAACATCACCTGTCTCGCACTCTCGAGAACACCAAAAAACCCCTTTTCACAAAGAGCTTAACTAGCCTGAGCCGCTTCTTTGCGCACTGCAATGCCATCTCGCAGCCATGACCGCACTTTCACCATTGCATCCTCCCCGACCTTCACAGCCACCAATGCTTTCCCCGCTCAAACTCATTAACTCTCAACCCCATTGCCAGGCTGTAAGACCCATTTCCTCCAGCTCAAACTATGCTCTCAACCTAGCCTGCCATTCTCCACCTCAGTGTCGCCAGCAAGCCATCTCAGCCCAAGAACAACACCAGTTTCAGCTGTCACTTTCCCATGAGTTCAAATGACATAAATCTCACTTCATTCCTCTCTTCCTCTAATTCAATCAGACATACAAGACACCCATTAGCTCCATCTGCTCCAACAGCTCCTTCATCACTGAGTTCACTGCTCAAATCACTTCCACCAATTTCACCTTCTTGTCCCCATTTGAACTCATTCCCATAAATCCATATCAACAGCACCAGGTGCTGTCACCAGCACACACAGACCTGAGCACCAAACTGTTCATTGCATCTCAATCAGACTGAGACAACACCACCACTGCTTCACCTGTGAACTCTTGTCTCATTATCACTTGCAGCTCTCTGTAATCTTAGTACCTATTCCACCTGAACTGTGGCTTCAACATCATCTCCACCTGCAACACAGAACAATGTCAACATCCTCTTCCAGGCCAATATTTTCAGCTTTCCTGTTGTTCTTAATAGCTGCAGCTTCAGGCATCTCAACAGCGTCAGGAGACTTGTTCCCTTCAATTTTTCTGATTTTACTCAGCATCTTCTTGTAATTGCCCATAAACCTATCAAGCTCCCAAAGTGTCTCAATATCAAAAGCTTCAAAATCAAGCTCAATCTCATCCCCATCTTGAGGTAGATTCTGCAACATGGCACCCAATTGCTCCTTCTCAACAGTACTCATATCTCTTTTAATTGCATCTTTAGCTTTTGGCTTTGGCTACTTCCCACTCCAAGGTCTTCCTATTCCTCCACTCATCTGTTTCACTGGTTGTTGTTGATACACAAGAAGAGCAGCAGGCATCACTGGTCCCTCCATAACTCACAACCTGAGCTACAGGTCTCTCATCACCAGCTTCACCTCTTCTTGCAGTCCTTGCATCACAACAACTACTGGGACTTAACCATCTGAGCTGCAAAATCGAACCATCTTGATCTTCATCTCAGATTCAACCTCCAATCTTCCACTGAGTTCCCGATCTGACTCATATACGTCAATAGCAGAAATTCATCATCACTCTTCTCGACTCACAATCATTCTTGAGCAACACAAAATTTACCCTCTTTTTCGTCCTGGATCTGAATCCCACTTCCCGAGCATCAACAAAGACCATTAACTAATCGGTTTGAATGATAAAACGCAGTCAATCGAATTTCCATCTCGCTTCTCTCGATCAGTAATTCATGGCAAAGATCAAAACCCTACTTTAACTTAGTCATCCTCAAGCAGTGAATCTTTTCTCTAGCAACCTAATCTTCAACATCACCTTCTCAAAACTACCGCCATGGTCGCTCTTATTTCCAACTTTTCGTGATCGACACAATAATGTGGATAAGATACTTGTGGGTTGTAATGACAGAATTATCAGTAGACACCCAAAGATTCTTGTATAAGGGCCACCATCCGAGTGCCTCTTCTTGCACCGTCGCTTTGCGAACCGACAAGTTTATTCATAGATTTTGCTCAGAACTTCCTGACGCAATCGATTGACTTCAATCTTTCGCCGCTAGCCTCATATTTTCGTTCTCTTCAAGATGATCGAGAATAAATCCTCGAGTCAAGCGAATTCCACTTCTTTTGCTCCAATTACTCTAAAACACCTAATAACACTCAAAAGCAAAAATGAGATACATAATTTACAAGAAAAGTAGCAAAGAAAGCATAAACTCTAGATAGTAAATACGGTGTATTCTACACCTATCAGAAACCACGTTGGAAAAAAGATGACATCCGGGCTACAATGGAACCGGTGGATCAAATCTATCTTTCAAGTGGGCAAAGAAAATGCAGCTCACAAATGTTAAAACACAAACTGGAGAAATGGCCACCATTGTTAGATTCAATTTGCTTTACAAGAATGCAGTGCAAAGAAGATTGAGGTCATGTTCTAGTTTCCATAATAGTTACTAAGGAAACTTTGAAGAAACCTCTCCCCTTTACTCTTTTGTTTTGTTAAATCTTAGTATTATTCACCGAGCCCATGTTACTCTAGCCTTGGCTCGTAAAAACTTTACTCATACCAGGAGCCATAGCTCACTTGGCAGTTATCGGTATTGGTAGGACGGAGAATATGACGTACAGTAGTTTGATTTCCGTGTAAAAAAAGTAAAAAACCAAAAGGTTTTTTTTTTTAGATGGAGTTGGACAGGTCAAGTGGTCAACCACCGCAACCTAATACCACTAGCATAATCAACAAACAACTCTCTTTCACTCTCATAGTCTCATTTCCAATATCTACAACCCTCACATGCAACATTCACACAGTACGCATACCTAGAGAATTTAATAACTGCAAAATCCTCCAAAATCCTCGAACATTTATTACCGCCATTGACAACACGAAAAAAAATCCTCCATTATAGTCAATGACTATTGGAGGTGTTCATGGAATAGAAATTAAAAATACCGCATAGACACATGGGATTGGGTATCTAGGACAGCAACAACCCAACTACAGAACAGATATTCATCAATAATGTTTTTGGTGATAGAAAAAAAAAAAGAATCCCCTGAATTTTTAATGTTGCAACTACTGTCCACGCCAAGAAAGACAAAGTATGATCAGCAACTCCCGAATCTCGATCGTCACTAATAGTCTAATGCTGCACAGAGACAGAAGTAGATAAAGGAGATACAGAAAACAGCTCTGCAGTGGAAGAGAGTATAATGGTGGCCGGAACATTTGGGCTAAGTCTACATAGTCTAACAACAATTTTAGTCGCCATCTTTGTTGTCATTGCTGTTTATATGATGAGCGAAAGCGAACGGCCCTTCTTTGAAGGTGTCAGTACGATGTCCAGAACCACAATGAAGAGTTACAACAACGAAACGACAATGAAGGGTTACAGTGACACAACAATGAAGCACAACGAGACGGCCGTGATAAGTCACAACGAGACGATAATGAAGGGTTATAACGACACGAAAATGAACAACGAGACGACGCTGAAGGGCTCTAGCAGCGAATTGACGCCGCCGTCAACTTGTGATCTTTTTTCAGGTAAATGGGTTTACGATAATTCGACAAATCCTTTGTATTCTTGGAAGCAGTGCTCATTCTTGATTGATGAGTTTGCTTGTGAGAAGTTTGGAAGAAAGGATTTAACCTATCAGAATTGGAGATGGCAACCCAACCAGTGTGACTTACCAAGGTTATTAAAATTCTTTCCAATCTGAGCTTTGATTCAACTAACATTTTGGTCCGTGGGTTTCATTTTGAAAAGCTATGCAAACCGAAATATGTCCAAAATTGATAATCTTATATTGTTCAATGTAAAATAAGCTAGGTTCAATGCCAAAGCATTACTGGAGAGACTGAGAGGGAAAAGAATGGTTTATGTTGGAGATTCACTTAACAGAAATCAATGGGTTTCCATGGTTTGTCTGGTGGAATCTGTAATCCCATCAGCACTCAAGTCTGTGAACATCACCGGTTCTTTCAGAATCTTTAATGCCATTGTAAGTTCTATGCTCTAAACTCCCGGACATAAATGCATGGTTTTAAATCCAAACGAGATTTTACCCAAGGAAATATATGTATCTATGATTGACAACAAATATGTGTAGGAATATAATGCAACCATTGAATTTTACTGGGCACCATTGATGGTTGAATCAAATTCGGATAATCCGGTGTACCATCGCGTACCACATCGGATAGTCAGAGCTGGAGCTATTGAAAAACATGCGATTCACTGGACTGATGCTGATATACTCGTCTTTGATTCCTACCTTTGGTGGAAAGTACCAAAACTGGAAGTCTTGTAAGTTTCACAAACCAAGTCTTGTAAGTTTCACAAACCAATTATCAGCTATTGCAACAGTGCAACTATTAAGAGCTGGATATAAAAATACTCCCTTCATTTCAGGAAAAGTGATACTTTCATGTTTCAATTGGGCGTTGTTAGCCAAAAATGAAAAAAGGAAGAAAAAAGTGAAAAAATCACTTTTTCTACGTAGGATTGTTTGTCATGGTCTTTCACTTGAGCTAATGAAAATCATGTTTGTGAACAGATGGGGATCCTTCGAAAAACCTACTGAAGGTATCTACAAAGATTTAGGAATGGTGGGGAATTTTGAAGTGGCTCTAAAAGCATGGTCCGACTGGCTTGAAAATCGTATCAACCGTACAAGGACACAATTGTTTTTCAACAGCATGTCACCAACACATGATAGGTAAATTCTCTATCTATCTACAATGTCCACCATTTAACTCTTTAACTGTAAACACATTTTACAATCTCCCAATCATCAAAATGTTGCAGGTCAGCTGAATGGGGAATGAGAAAAGTAGGAAATTGTTACAGCGAAACAGAACCGATATTACAAGAACATTACTGGGGTAAAGGAACAAATCCAGACATTATGAAGGCCGTGGAAAGTACAGTCAATAAATTGAAAGTTAAAGGTGTTGATGTGAAAATAATGAATATTACACAACTATCAGAATACAGAAAAGAAGCCCATCCTTCTATGTATAAAAGAATATGGGACACCTTAACTCCAGAACAAATAGCAAACCCTGCTAGTTATTCTGATTGTATGCATTGGTGCCTTCCTGGAGTCCCTGATACTTGGAATGAGCTCCTTTATGCTTACTTACTGCCCTAATGAACACTTTTAGAACGTACATTGTAAATTTGAGATACTTTTCATCTAATAAGAAGCAAAGAACAGAATGAGAAGTTGTGAAACCTATACCTGAGAATATTTTGACGTCAACTATGTTTTTCATTTCCAGGACCCCTAGTGGGTCTGAGAGATATATGCAATGTCTACAGAGATTGAAGAAGAAGTTCATTCCATACATCGGGAACACCGGGCAAGCACCAGTGAATACAATCAGAGTAGGAAGGAGGGTTCGATAACTGCTCGGGACTCAGAGCTTCCCAGAACTTTCTGAAGACTGAAGGGTGTCCATCTTTGCGATAGTCGGAGAGCTGAGTGATGTTGAGAACAGAAACTTTTGAGCCCAACCTGGATAGAATTGTGTCCACCATCCGCATTGTGGGTAAATCTGAACCGCTTCCCCAGTAAGCTTCCGTCTTTATGGGTGTCTTCTGCTGGTAACAATTGCCTTCTGTCCCTGGTTCCCACTCTCGGCTCCTTCATTTAGAAATCAAGAATAATTTCCATCTTTTCTTTATTGAAAATTCTCAAAAGTAGAATGCAAATATGCTAAGCTGCGCACATCTATTAGCCATTAACAACTTGTATATGCATACATGAAAAACTAGAAGATGAGAATATACAAACATGAATTACAATAGGAAGAGAAATTACTGTTTCAAAAAATATACAAATATATCTGGTGCAAGTTAGGCCATGTAAAAGGGTGAGAGTAGACTAACCTACATGTGGACAAGGCAAAACGGAAAACACAAATTTTCACTGTATTTTAAAATGTAGTGTTAAAGCCCACGAGTTTCCTTAACTGGAAATCAGATGATTTACTTGAGGAATGTATTCCTGTCCACCAGACATGCTCTTTATCATCCAATTAATACACCATTTTTCTGCCAGCATATATAGACAGATCGGAAATGAGGAGCCTATGATTCGACTTACTAATTAGAATTACTTCCATAGTTACACCTAACCTTGTTCTAATGTAGATCCAAAGTAACACCTTAGTTTTGGCTGTTTAACTGTAAATAAGAATCTGGTTCACTGCTAATGTTAGGTGTGGAACGAAATATAAGAATCAATAGGCATTTCCTTGTTGCAGGGTATATGAGGAAGCTTTTTGTCAATGTCAGAACACTACCTCATGCTAACATTCAACTCTTTATGCTACCAAAAGTAGATTTAATTTTCTTCCTAAGCATAATGAAAACAATATCGATGAGAACTTACCACATATGGGTAGGGGACATAGTGACAAAGAAGACCCGCTTCGTGATGGGATCCACCTTCGTAGCCACCCATTCTGCCCATGCCTCCATTGCCAGCTGCATTGCTCCCATTCCATCTAATTCCTCACAAACCCCATTTTCTTCGGTACTCCATCTATGACAAAGAGCATTCACAAATTTTCACAAAAACTGAAAACTTGTCAAAACCAAGTTAGGCTAGAGATTATACTTACAACATCTTGACTGGACCTTGTCTCCACCATAAGTATGTATTAAAGATCAGTATATCAGCCTTATCCCACTCAGCTGCATGTTTGAGAATAGTATCCGGACGAATTATCCTATTATCTGCTTTGTGGTTCACAGGATCACCTGCATTGGATTCAACAAGGAGCGGTGCCCAGTGAAACTCGACCGTTGCATTGTATTCCTAGGTTACAACACACATGCATATTTTTATTTGTTAGACATCTTACACCACATAAAAACTACCAGTCACATTTAACGGATCAACACCAGGCAACTTAAGACCTTAAGATGTTCCACATTACATAATGAAGGTTCAGAGAAGCTTGAAACCTCAAAATTTAGAAAGTAGGATTTCACTTACCACTGCCCTGAATACGGTGAGTGGGGCTTGAGGTGTTATAGTTCTCTTATCATTGGGAATCACTGATTCTAACAAGCACAGCATCGATATCCATTGTCCTCTATTCAGTGAGTCCCCAACAAACATCAACCTCTTATTTCTCAATTTCTCCCATATCTCAGTTGCATTCAACCTTCGAGACACAAAATCGAACAGACATTAAACTTCAACATAGCCCGGCCATCAAAATTCAAAGAAACCACCCAAAACAATCAAATAAGGCAACTTTGAGAATTATGGCAATTTCATGACTTAGTCTAAGAACCCAAATACTATTAGTCTTGCTTACCTCTTTAAGTTGCAGTTATTAGGTTGCCATCTCCAATTCTGGTACATCAAATCTGATCTACCATGTCTATTACAAGCCAACTGATCAGACATATAAGGGCACTTGGATTCCTTGTAGAGTGGGTATGAAGTATTATCAAAAACCCATTTCCCAGAAAACAAATCACAGCTATCTGAGCTACTTCCTCCTCCAATTTTAGCAAAGGGGTTTGCTAAACCAATAACTTTCCTTGTTTTTCTTCCCCCATTATAACTTCTAGTAGATGTACATGTTGTGAATCTATCCAAATCAGCTGAAATTAGAAAGAAAAAAACTAATCATTAGATCAAAAACCAAGAAATTCTTGATGAAATTTACTAATTTTAATTTTAGAGATTAACTAACCAGGAACTGGCTTTGGGTTACTGTGGATGGAGATATTAGGAGGGTTTGATGATTCTTGGTCAGTTTGAGTAATGGGAACTTCGTCTTCTACTACTACTTCTTCTTCTACTTCTTCAGTTGAAGCTGTTTTTTGTAGTTTATTTTCATAAACAGTGTGAATCTTACGTTCATTGTACAGGATTGAAATTACTATACAAACAGAGAAGATTAATGCAATTAGAGGAAATTTTGCTGGTTTTCTTTTCCATCTCTGCATCATAAAGAGAGAATGGAGCAAAAAAAGAAGAGGGTTAGTCACAGATTTGGGTTTGAGTTGAGACAGTGATGTTGAATGGAATTTCAAGTGAAAGTCCCTTTCTAGTTCTCTTAATTAAACAACTACTAAAAAAATTGATGGTAATGGATTGGTTAATTAAAAAAACTACTTATATATTTTAGGGTAAGTACTGGATAGAGCCGGCCTTCCATTAGCAAAATCTGAGTGATACCTTGTTGTGTTGTGTTGTTGATTTATATTTTAGGGTAAGTACTGGAGTATTATTATTCAAAACAACTGACTTTTGTAATAAATGATGTTACATGTTATCGTCCCATTAAACAAATCCACAATTTTGTTTGATCAATTCAATCCACCATGTGTCCAGATTCAGAATTCACTGACCAATATAAGCACATCAAATGTTTGTCAGCATAATTGAGTTTTTTCTTCTTGTTGTGATTTGTGAATGTTTGTTAGGGAGGATGATGCATCATGAAATTTGACGGAATTGGCAGTTGGAATAAGTATTATGGTAGGTAAAATAAGTCGTTAATCTGGTCATTTGCTGTAAAACTTGGGTCAATTACTAGGATTATAGTTTTCAGTGAATGTAAAAAATGACTGATTACCATGACCATGGTTTATTTCTTTTTCTTTTTTTGCAAATTCTAATCTCAAATACTTAATAAAACACATAACAAAAAGCCGGCTAAAACTAAATATTTGGCTCCTTCAATTCATACTCAGTTGATACAGGATTACATGATGTCTTTATGATGATATACCACTGAATAAGGCAGCTTCATAGAGACAAAGTGAGGTTTAACCAACTCGAATGATTGGAAGTAGAAGTAAAATTGAGGTAAGATTGTGCTCGTAAGAATGACTGAATTCCATCCAAGTTGATGCCTTCAATTCCAGTACAAGTACTTTCCCGATTCAGAGACTCAGTTGCCGAGTTAAATTTTGACGAGCTTGACATCTCATGGTGATTACCACGGTTGACACGAGCAGGACTACTTCCACGATGAATCAGAAAACTTCTCGCTGCATCATTCACTTGACTAGTAGTGCTTCCTTGATCAAGATTTTCGCTTTCGAAACCCATGATTGCAGTGTTCACCGCCGTGTTACGGTTTTCAACCTGAACTGAAGCGTTTTCACAATGAGTACTTGCTTCAACATCTGCATTGGCATTCGAAGAATTCCCCATATCCTCCTTTGATGACACCTTTTTACGAATAGTTCCATCATCTTCAACATCCCATCCTGCTTCTCTACAAAGTGCTTTCAGCACATCATTATTATCCGCATGCTTTGGCAGTTCATAGTTCCCATTACTTCGAAGACCTGCAAATATTTTCTTAGCCACCAGCCTTCGGTTTCGCTCTCGCTGTTTATTTCTCTCACGCTCAATGCGAGTAGGATCACGATAACTAGTAACTAATGAACCATCTTTTTTCTTTCTCATCACCAACCATGGCCCCTTAGTTGTCTTGATACAACCTCTTACACCACTCTTCAAATCTTCTTTCATTACCATGATTATTGTTGCCTCCTCTCTAAGTTTGAGATATGTTGCAATTTATGAAATTCACAAGTAGAGAGTGAAAATCCTGGAACCCCTTTATATATGACAAACTGTTATGCTTTTTGAGAAAGGGTAATGCTGTCAATGTACCAAGGAATATTGCAGTAAAAAGAATCAAAAGCTTTCACTCTTACATGTGTGAAGCTCTTCACACACTTATGGTAATTTTTATTTGAAAGAATCAGAATAATGTATGAAACTCATGAGTCTGATGAACCCTGAAGAAACTAGAAAAAATTCACTTCACTTTGTTTTTACTTCAACAAGAGTAATCCAGGAGGTTCACCACAAGTGTAACTTTTTACTTTTCCTAGAGATGAAAAAATAAAAAATCAAGTTTTGCAACTATTAATTTGCACATTCTAGCTGCAAAAAAGAAAAAAGACTAATATAAATCTAGAAAAGTTGCGCATAGTGCAAAAGCATATTAAAAACCTAAAATTGTCAGGAGTCTAAACAGACACTGCTGCAGCTGTTAAAAGGCCGTGGCGCCTGAGAAGTGCCTCAGGAGATGGTTCACGCCCTCGGAACTGAACAAAAACTTCAAGTGGTGGTTTTCCACCTCCTAGAGCAAGAACTGTGTCGCGGAACTTGTGACCAATCTCTTTGACAGCCGTTTCATTGTCCAGCCCAACATCCTCAAATGCTGAGAAAGCATCAGCTGATAACACCTCCGCCCACATGTAACTGTAGTATCCTGCTGCATAATCTTCGAATCCACCTGCAAAGATGTGATTAAAAGCACAAAGGAACCTGTCCTCTGGCAATGGTGCGATAACTTGAGTTTTTTCGCTCACTCTTCGCCAAACATCAAAGATGGATTCTGAACCACCAGGAATGTAGTTCACATGCAGCTCCAAATCAGTACTTGCATATAGTATCTGGCGGAGGTCTAGTGAGCCTGCACGGAATGTCCTTGCTGTAAGGAGTTTCAAATAAATTTCTTCTGGGAGCGTCTCTCCAGTCTCATAGTGTTTCGCAAGGCTGAACAAAGTGTCCCTCTGGTAACACCAATTCTCCATGAACTGTGAAGGCAATTCCACTGCATCCCATTCTATACCCCGCATACCAGAAACCAGGCTCTCGTCTTCCTTAGTGAGCATATGTTGGAATGCATGGCCAAACTCATGAAAAACAGTCTCAACCTCACGGAATGTCATAAGGCTTGGCTTATCTCCTACTGGTGGTGATTGATTGCACACCACATAAGCAACTGGCAGTCTGGCGGAGGCACCATCACGTGCAAAAGCACGACTTCGTGCAACAGCATCGCCCATCCAGGCACCTCCCCTTTTTTCAGATGGACGAAAATACGGATCAAAATAAAAATACGCAACAGGATTACCTGAGGAGTCTTTGATCCGGTAAAATCTGACATCATTGTTCCAGACTGGAGCTAGACCATCCGCTGCCTCAATATCAATATCAAACAGCCGCTTTGCAAGACCAAAGAGGGCATCCATAACCTTTGGCAATGAAAAGTATGGACGCAACTCTTCCTCATTTATGTCATACTTTGACTCACGCAGTCTCTCACTCCAGAAGCTAATATCCCATTCACTCAAATCATTGGCTTCCACAGCACCCTGCTCTAGTGAGAATTTTTTAAGATCTTCCATATCTTGTACTGCAGCATTCCATGCAGCAGTCCTGACCTTTTCTAGGAGTTCCTTTGCTTTGTCAACAGTACCCATTTTCATTGCCATGCTAACCTCCGCGTAGTTGTTGTAACCAAGAAGCTTAGCCTTCTCCAACCTAAGCTTCAGAATTTGGTCAATAATGGGGGAGTTATCATTCTCTCCATCAGAGGCACGGGTTACACGAGCTCTATGGACTTCCTCACGCAAAGAACGATTCCTCGAGTGAGTCGCAACAGATTTAATGCACGAAGGATCTAATGTTATCATCCATGGACCATGTTCAGCAGTAGCTTTCTCATGCCCCTTGGAGACTGCAATTTGTGCAGCTAGAGCAAGTGCTGAAGCAGGCAACCCATCCATATCTTTTCTATCCGTAATTAACTTTTCAAATTTTTTGGTGGCATCCATAACATTCTCCCCAAACTTCTTACCGAACTTCTCCAACTCCAGTTGCACTTCATTAAACTGTTCTCTTTTATCATCTTCAAGTGACACACCATTAAGAACAGCCTCTTTTATTTTCCATTGAACGATACGTTTACGAGAATCGCTCAAAGTCTGCCATTCAGATGACTCCTGAATGACCTTGAATGCATTGTAAATGGGTTTGCTTTGTCCCAGTCTAAGCAGAAACTTAACTTTCTCCGGCTGAACTTCTGCAACGGCAGAACGGAGTTCAGCAGAATCTTTAACATTATTAAGATGGTGAATAATCCCCCAAACTAGTTGTAGTCGATCCAAAATCTTCTCCAATGGATCAACTAACTTAGACCATGTTGGTTCTACTGATTTCTCTAATACAACCAAATCATTCTCAAGTTGTTTCAATAAATCTTTAACTCCAGGCCGGACATGTTTTGGTTCAATAACATCAAAAGGAGGAAAAACAAAATCTTGCAATAAAGGATTGTTTTTAAACTCCATACTATCTTCTTTTGAAATCGCTACTGAAGGAGTTTCAAAAGCCATTATAATATAAATTGAAAAATACTTGAAATAAGAGCAAGTGTAGATAGTAATACCTGAAATCAATCAAAGAGAAGTAAACCGGAGATATCACCTAGAAGAAGCTAACTTGGTTGGCCGGATCTATTTATATAGATTCAGGCTAAATTTAATCCTGATAAAACTCTACACAAAAAGTGATTTTAAAAGTTATTATACTCTTTCGTGAAGAAAAAAAAACTCCTGCGACATCCGAAATCTTAGTCAGAGGACAACATTTAACGCTTGCCGGACTCCTCTATTATTATGAAGAATGAGAATGTATACAACATCTACCAGAAGTAGATTATGCAGCTAGCAGGAAACTGAAAGTTACAAAAAGACTAGACTCCTGATCAAACATCATCGTGCTAGTAAATTATGTGAAGCCTAACCCTGAAGCAGCAGCCCGTGCAAATAGTAGTGAACGAGCTAACCAGATGCAAGTATGTCTTGAAAGAATGCTTCTCTGTAAAGGGTTGCTTGTTTGTTCTTTACATAAACCACAAGTGACTGCTGCCCGAACAAGCTGCCACACTGTCTTATCCTGTACAGCCGTGCTCATGTCCTTGAAACGGTTCTCGGCCCAGAATCAAGACAGCCATCTATATTTACACTTCCAGTTCAAAAATTGATTCTACAAAAAAACAAAAGTAATTAGACTCAGCATACTGGTGTTTTTAAGTTAATCAATTGCCCTTTCATTAGAGCGCAATATAAGTTTTATTCATTTTGATCAACAAAACTAGATAATTTATACACAGAAAAAAAAGAATCACAAGACCAGAATACCAGAAGACGAAAAAAAAAACTGACTGTACAAGACATACCCTCTGGCAAACACAAATAATATCTACAATCTACTTAGAGTTTCTAACCGCAATATAATTAAAATGATGTATTGCAAGAGGCTCACCACTTTGTGCAAATAAGTTGTGACAAATCCTAGCTATTAGGAGGATTAGAATCTCCAAGAATAAATAGAACCCTCTCCCTGAGCTTTTGAATAGTCTGCATGCAACAAAAGCAAAGATAAAGGTTTTCTCAAAAAACAGTCCAGCTCATAGTTCACCATCATATTGGAATTGGATACTGAAATGCATACCGGAGAAGAGATCTTTGCCCATCTGTAAGCAGAAGTGGCAGCTACTTTGAGGTGAGAAGAAGCAGGGAGGTCATTAAAAAGGGAATATGCTGAATTATCTGTTGCCTCTGCCACCCATAGATTGTTCATTTGGTCCTTTGCTCGCTTCACCAGATTACAGAAGCCAACCTACAGAGATTCACACAAAATCGGATGTCACATGGAAAATGGCTTGGGAGGCACAAGCAGAAACAGCAGCAGTTCCAACAACTGGCAATATATCGAGCGAAGTTAAGACACTATAGATCAAAGTTAGCTTTATCTAGCAAACATGTTGTACTCACAGTTGATCCTTCAAGGGTGTAACTGATCGCCGCAAATGAATCTTTACCCATACTGGGTGAGCAGAAACTGATAGCAAGTAAACAATTGGAAGAACCTTCTGCAAGCGATTTCGATCCTGACATGGAATCATCTGTTACAAACACCCACTGCTTCTTTTGATGGCCAGATGTGTAAGACTCTCCAACATACACAACTACGGCAGCAATATCAAATTCACTGATTGAGGCCACAAAACACAAATAAGCATAATCCTTACCAACAACTGAGAGAGAGAGAGAGAGAGAGAGAGAGAGAGAGAGAGAGAGAGAGAGGCTAGAGAAACTTCGCCCATATTTGACAAGAAGATTGATTTGCGAGGGGAGAAAAATGATCTACAGAGAGTGGAAGTGTTAATTGGACTCAGTTTTGTTGCTTACATTGAAACGACAGACACTTTCTCATATTTTATTTGAACCCGAGTTTTCTTGTTAACGCTATGAGAAACAACACTTACTCAAAACTTGCAGCTGCTAAGGGAGCTAATGGCTGCCATTTAATGGTAGAACCATTTGCTTGAATGTACAGGGTATTTGAATCTAATTTCAGGGGTTTAAGCCCTGAAACAATATATGCTTGTCCTTCCACGAGCTCAAGTTGCTGCAGAAGCAACAGCGAAAACATTAGCAAATGCTCTTCAATAAATCTAAGAAACATTTAATCCAAAACACAATATGTAAGAAAGATTTGACAAAAAAGGATGAAACTATTCAATTTTTATGATTGGTAGCTGTGCAAGGAATTAACAGGACCTGCTTCTCTGTTGGGCTCCAGATTGTTATCAAGCCTTCTCTAGTACAGCTTTGCCCCTTGGAATCTTTACTAGTTAAACCAACCACCCTTACTCTCATAAATGGGGTGACTAGTCTCTCATTCAGTCCAGCATCTTCTAATGCTTTCTCAACAACCTTCTGCATATTTGACTGCCTGATTGCCTGAGGTTAACATTGCATATAGTCAATCAATTTCGTAAAAGTAAAATCCAACTAAAGCTTTAAACACATACCTCTTGTTTTGTTTTATAAGTAGAAAAAGAATTTAATTGCTCAGCGCTCATGTCTGCCATTAATACATCCGGCTCAGCAGCTCCCTCAAGGATCTTAAAGATTTGCGCCCCTTCTTCACTGTCACTGTCATTCTTGCCATGTGAATTAGAGACCTCCCTTTGCAACTCCAATGCAATACCTTCTGCAATTGTGGAACGCCTGCAATTATGAATCAACAAGTTTTAGGTACTACAATTAGAAACGGATATAGTGAGATAGAGAGATACCCTACTGTCAGTCTTGAATTGACATACAAAATAAGGGAATTATAAACCTGACAGTTATATAATACATAGAAAACTATCATGAGTTAAAGTATAGGATACAAACCTTTCATTGTACAGTTGACGGGCTTTGTTCTCCAACCTTTCTGATCTCACAACAGAGTCTACATCAGTTAACCTGAATGTCATGCGTACAGCAGTGATTTAAAAATCAGCTGTCGAACTAATCAACTTAACAGTGTAGAAGGATAAATTATAATTAACCTCTCCTTATATAGAACAGGATAAACTCGTGTTACTCCGACGAGTGTCCTGGGCACCAGACCACCATCACCCTTGATACACCTGAAAGCCAAGGGAGGTCCAAGTTCCTTACCTGGAGAATAGATGAAGGAGCAACAAAATTACACAAAAGTAAAATGCAAATATAAGACAACCAAACGGGAAATACATGGGAACAACAATACTAGCAGGAATGTGATCAGTGCTTACAGAACCCCAACCGAGCAGCCCAGTGTGCTCTGTATGTCCCGTTTATGTGTAAGAGTAAACTAACAGTTTTAGATGCCTGAAAAGTGAAAGCAATAGCAAAATGAGAAAAATACGGAACTACAAGAGAAAAGTTACATTACAACTTGAACAACTAAAAGCCACCACGAACCTCAAGAGGTGAAGTGGGTGCAACCCATCCACATAACGATGCTCTCCAGATCTTCAAACCACAATGCATTAATTTTCAGTAGCAGAGAAAAACAAATCAAAAAAAAATCTCTTAAACAACAGTTATTCATCAACACGACAATAAGTAGATTACCCGAAGTTTTTGGCCCACAAACAGTTTTCCAGCAATGAGCAGATTTGTCAGCGCTACATCCAAAGTGGCATTTACTGAATACCTGGGTGGCAAAGAAGTTAACAACTCAGGTAGTAGTTTACTGCATGGAAGGAAAAGAGTGATGCATATTTACCATCCATCAGTTAACTCTATCTTTGCAACACTACTAGGCTTCTTGGCTTCTTCACCTGGAGCCATACCATGTCCTGCCTCAAGTTCTTGGTTTGGGTTAAAACGAACAGCAGAAATGCATAACACCACCATTGAAGCAGGTGAAGCATCCCCTTCCAGAATTCTTTTTATTGCAGATCTATGAGCATGATTTACTTCCCTCTCATACCTATAAATTATTATCTGAGATAATCAAAACCTGGTGGGTGGATGTGTAGAACCTCATTTAACAAAAAAAGACCTTGCACATTAGACGACTTAATTACCTATACTTTAACTCTTCAAGCACATTCGGCACTGTCAAATATTCCATGGCACCTTTTTCTGGATAGCCTCTTCCATAACAAGCTAATTTCCAAATTATCCACTTGTAGTGATTCACAACCCATCTAAACAAATAAAACAGAGAGGGGTCAGAAGAAGATGAATGTGAATTATTGATAATGCATCATATCAAATTGACACATCTGCTCCAATATCAAACAGTGTGGCATACACATATTGTGGTACAATTTCATAGGAGAGACAGTCCCCACCATCTCCAACTGGCAGGATGATGCCTGAATGCACTCATTCCTGCCTAGTCCATTCGCCCAACAATCCTTACATAGTGCTCTTGATTCTTTTTACAGCTTTGACAAAGTAAAGGAGTGAATACTACTGTGCATAAGTCAAGCATCTAAGTGCATCAGCATTAGAGCTATTAGAACATGCAGAAACCCTCTGTCACTAGACTACTAGTTTAACATGTTAAACCCTGAGGCCAAAATTAAAATATAGACCTTCCTTCCTTTCCAAGGTTGTAAATTAACATTAATGTTTTTGAAGAAATGTTGCGGACTAAGAGCAAAAGGGTAGTAAGAATTACTCTCTATTGAGCATGGAAGCTCCAGAACGAACCAACATCTGATGAAAACCTTCTGCTCCTATTACATCCAAGCTAGAAGCATCAAGGAACATGTACGCCTCAGCACGGTCAGCACTCATGCATTTCACGCTGTTTTCTATTTTTTCCAACTAAGAAAGTGCATATATGCTAACAATATATTAGTACCTTTAAGATAGTATATTCTTAAGGATGAGATGCAGTTCATTGAGAGAGTATGTACCAGGTTGCTGGTTCGAGGAGGCCCTCCAAAGTATTCTTTAACTGTCCTCCTTGCAAATTGGAATGGATATTTACTGGAGACCTTTGGTTTGCAAGGCGAATCTTCACATGTTGCTGATAAAGGTAGAAGTGGAACTCAATAGAGAGCATAAATATTAAGTAACAAACCAACGTTATTCAAATCAATTACCAATTTACCATTAGGTACTACAAAAGAAATATTCCTGTCCAGAGGAGCGGAAAACCTGAAAAACACCCTCGATAAGAATATGCTACACAAAAACCACTATAAATGAAAAGATAAGATATAAACAGACCGTGAACAGCGAGGCCTTTTGAATGGAGAGGGGGAACTTCTACTTCCAAGTTTCCTCTTATCA
Source organism: Papaver armeniacum (assembly GCA_023531295.1). Lineage (NCBI taxonomy): Eukaryota > Viridiplantae > Streptophyta > Magnoliopsida > Ranunculales > Papaveraceae > Papaver > Papaver armeniacum. Next base: position 64,641 of record JAJJWW010006959.1, on the reverse strand, counting down.
GAAGTTACTTGTTTTTTATTCCCACAAGCAGCACCGATGTTATTTGGAGTATCAATAAATGGCCCACTGGGCGGTGCTCCCACTGTGTTTACTGTTGAACCAATATCCATTGTCAAAGAGTTTCTGACTGCAACATGAGGTTCAGAGGGTCCATTCCTGGGAGCAATGCCGACGATGTTTGATATGTCAACCAATGGTTTACTTAGTGGTCTTCCCACTATTTTCAATCTTGAACCAATATCTTTCGCCCTAGAATTTCCAGCAACCATGTAGGGTGAACTGAATTCACTCCTTGAAGGCTTAATATTACTATCTTTAGCACAATTTCCTCTGTATGGCAACCCATTTCCATTAATTTGCTCAACCAAGTTATCCCCCGGATTCCAAGCTTCTAAACTAGCAGGAAACTGCTTATGCTTCGAATAGGTCCCTTTGGTGGGAAGAATCCCGTTAGAACTGTGGCTGTTAACTGTATGAGCTTGGCTCAAACAAAGTGCAGAAGGATCACTTTCTTTGTTTAGCGGAATCTTGTTAAATGGGTTGTCTTTCTCAAATGATGAGAACCCTGGAGCGTCTAGACTTCCTTCATTCGTTAACAAATCAATTTCTGAGTCGCCAAGAAGACTTCTAGCACGTCGCAATGCATCATCGGAAATTGATATAGACCTTCCTCCTGCAGTTTGGAATTTGATTGCTGATGGTTTAGAAGAGGAATTGTGAATTTCAGATGCCAAGATACTTGGCAGTACCTCTTTCTCCGGATTATCTTCTGTTATATATGTATCAGTTGGATAGTCGGTAGCACACGTATAAATTGACTTAGAAGTTACAAACGCATTAGAAGGCCCCTCAATTTTCTCTTCCAACTGAAATGACTTTCCCCAAGCTTCTGAATCACTATTTGACAACTGACTAGAGTCTCCATCCAAACCCAAAAGTGTCTTAGCTCTCATAAGCCCCGCAGAAGAAACATTTACTGTTTTCCCAGACCCGGTTTGGAAAACTGTATTCGAGAAACTATGTCCATTACCTCCACCTTGCGTTTGACCTGCACAAAATGTCAAGCTACTAGTTGTTGATTTGTCGAAGATTAAGTATGCTTCCAATACTTAATGTCAAAATTAAATTAGTTGAATACGAGACATAATTCAGAGCAATCATACAAAATTACCTCCTCCTCCATTAAGAATAGTATCCTCACCAAGAACAGAAACATTTACTGTTTTCCCAGACCCGGTTTGGAAAACTGTATTCGAGAAACTATGTCCATTATCTCCACCTTGCATTTGACCTGCACAAGATGTCAAGGATCGAAAACAATTTGTCCAAGATTAAGTATGCTTCTAATACTTAAATGTCAAAATTAGTTGAATACGAACCATAATTCAGAACAATAATACAAACTTACCTCCTCGTCCATTAAAAACATTATCCTCACCAAGAACAGAAACATTTGCTGTTTTCCCAGTCCCAGTTTGGAAAACTGCATTCGAGAAAGTATGTCCATTGTCTCCACCTTGCATTTGACCTGCACAAGATGTCAAGGATCCAAAACGATTTGTCCAAGATTAAGTATGCTTCTAATACTTAAATGTCAAATTTAGTTGAATACGAAACATAATTCAGAACAATAATACAAACTTACCTCCTCGTCCATTAAAAACATTATCCTCACCAAGAACAGAAACATTTGCTGTTTTCCTAGACCCAGTTTGGAAAACTGTATTTGAGAAACTATGTCCATTATCTCCACCTTGCATTTGACCTGCACAAGATGTCAAGGATCCAAAACGACCTAAATTAAACCCTATCCAAGCTACTATTTGTCAATTTGTCTAAGATTAAGTATGCTTCTAACACTTGAATGTCAACATTAGTTGAATAAGAGATACAATTAAGACCAATCATACAAAATCCAAATGAAAAACAGAATTATTCACAAAATTACCTCCCCCATATTGAACAGTATCCTCGCCAAGAACAGACAAGGCTTTTAGAATTGAAGATTTCTTAACCGCAACAGATTTCCCTAATCCAGTTCTAAACATAGGTGGACTCTCATTATTCAATTCATTACTTTGTAACAGCTTTGAAGATCCTGCAAACAAAATCAAATCCCGTCTATGTAATTAATCAATTAAATGTGAGAAGAAAGAGAAAGAGAAATTGGAGGATATTGCTGTTAACCTTGAAACAAGAGATCTTGCATCGAAGGAAGACGATAATTAGGGTTTTCTTCATGTTGAGTTACAACCCTAGGTTTTTCATCAGATCTAGTTTTATTATCATGACCGTGAGCAACCCATCGGTAACTATTACCGTCATCGGAGAATATTTTCCACGTTGGTAATCTCTGCGTCGTCTTCATTTTTTATTTGGACAGATGAGAGCTACTTCCGTAGCTAATAAGCATTTTATTGGGGTATAAATTGAGAAGGCGGGAAATTTTTGACTCGTTTTCTAATCGTTTGTTCGCGGTTTTGGTCCTTTTCGGTCGTCGGATATATGGACTATGGAAGACGGATTGGTAGTGTGTCGGGTTAGGATTATTTTTTGTTTCGGCTATTTCCCACCCTCTTCACAGTTTCTAAAACTATGTAATACCTGCAAAAATCAAATTGACTTTGATTATTTTTTTTTTTATTTTTTTTATACCCTAGACTAGTGGTTCCTAGACTACATCCAAACTCCCTAAATTAGAGTGGATTTCAGCAATTACAAGGTTCGAACCCTTACCTCCGCGGTGGGAGGGAGCATGCCAACTGCCAGACCACTTGGTTTTTTTTTTTTTTGAAGCATGCATTTTATTAATAGAAGATTAGGTTACAATTTGACGTGGGTATGTGGTACCCACCGAGTCATGGAAGATAATTTGACTAATACAAACCGGGATTGCCTGGTCCCAGATTTTGGTTGAAAAGTTTCATATTTGACTTTCGTCTGCCGCCTGGTTTGCCAAGCCATTCGCTGCTTGATTTCCTTCTCTGTAGTTGTGTTGGATAGCGACCTGCGGAATCTGTCGCATTCTATACTTTATATCTTCAATCATACCTGACATGTACCAAGGGGGTTCAGTAGCGGATGTGACGAAAAGCAGAAGGTTTTCTGAGTCTGTTTCGAAGAGAACTTTTGACCATTGCCTTTATGTTGTTGTTCTTGATGCCAAAAGCAGAGCCCAAGTTTCTGCACTTAAGGATGTTGTAACTCCTAGAGGTTGAGCTAAAGCCATAATTGATCGTGCTTCAGAATCTCTGCAAATGAAACCCGCCCCTGCGAAACCTGACTGCCCCCTGGCTGCCCCATCTGTGTTAATCTTAATCCAATTCAAGTTTGGTGTGGACCATCCTACCGAAATTGTTGAGATTCTTTTGGCATTTCTTGAGTGGTTAATTAACGGGGAATCTCCTGGTAACACGGGAGGTGAGGATTCTATTGCCACGGAATATTCTTGTTGTTGTTTTTTCGCCCAAGCTAGGATTTCTTCTGATGTTGTTTGCTTTTGGCGGTAAATTAGTTCATTCCTAGCCAACCATAAGGTCCAGAATAGAAAGCAGACAGAAGAGATGACAGATACTGGTGTTGATTTTTGTAGAATTTGGGAAATGGTTGTTTGAGGCGTTAAAGGGCATGTGGGGTTATAGTTGGAGTTTGGTAAGGTTGATAGCTGAGTGAATAAAGTGTTCCAAGCTGAAGTCGCAGTTGGGCAGTGAATTAGCAGGTGAGATGCTGATTCCTGATTAGTGTTGCATCTGGGGGAAATATCGGAGTTGGTCAGATGGATGTGATGTAGAAGAGAGAAGGTTGGTAGACCCTCATTGATTGCTTTCCACAAGAAAAGCTGAATTTTTGGTGGACACCGTAAAGTCCACAAGAATTTTGTTGGTGGAAGGGGGTTTTGAGTAGGTTGACCTTGGGTTAGACATTTGTATCCCGATGAAGTAGTGTATTTTCCAGATTTTGAGTGGGGCCAGATTATTTTGTCTTAGGGGCTATCTTGGGGTAGGTGGATGTTTATTATCTTTTGAGTTGTAATATTGGGTAGGGTGTTTAATTTTTCTTGGCTCCAGTTATGAGAGATCGGATCAATGATATCAGTTACTTTCTGGATATGGTAACATTGAGCTGGGTCTAGGTTTGGGGAGTGTGGAATCCAATTGGCTTCTATTGGTGTTGACAACCCATTTCCTATACGATGAAAAATCAATTGTTGCATGAGAGGGACGAGTGAAGCTAATTGTCTCCATTGAGCGCTAGATGAAGCCGGTATAATATCAATGCCCTGTAGAATTGGTTGGTGATTGAGATATTTTTCACCGCAGAGACTTCCACAGATGGAGTTATGTTGTTCATGTAAATTCCAGATTCTTTTCATGAGAAGTGCATTGTTATGATCATTGCTTTTTCTTATGCCTAGCCCTCCTTCATATATTGGTTTTGTTCCTTTATCCAACCAATAGGATGAAGCTTTTTAACTGACGAGTCATGTCCCCAGACCACTTGGTAATTGGCTACTTTGATTATGAATATTACCATTTTTATTCGTCTTTTTCTTTACCAATTGCTCCTTTTCATTTAACAAAATCAAAAAACGTAAGAAACCCTTGATTAGATTCCTATAAATTACAATATGATTTTAATACACCTAATCTAATCAATCATTGATGTCCAATTAGTTACTCTTTTTTCTTTTTCTTATGAACAACTACTGCGACAATATGAACTCTAATTTAGCAGGCATGTCATTTTTTGTAGCACCCTAATATACATGGTAATGTAAGATGATATGCTCAGGTGTTTTGGGCACCACAGTCCCACATAAGTCGCACTTCACATCATGAGAGTTGTTATATCTACAAATAATAGTGTTCACAAGGAAAATATTCTCATAACATTTCCAAATCAATGTCCTAAGGAAAGGTGGTGTTTATGATCGATGGACAAAAGACGGCTGAGATCAATTCTAGGCTGGATGGCTAAGATTACGTTGTGGCCTTAGCCTACTAACTCTAACTTTGACCCATAGCCAACGTGACTCTAACTCTGGCCCTTATGTCGTGCCTAAGGTTACATGACTCTTAACTCTGTACCTTATTGCTAACAGACACCGTGTTACCCTGCTATCGATATAGAAATTCAAACCCTAACAGGCTAACTCTACCACCGTTTTTAAGCAAGAGAAAAATTGAAATTGAACGCGAATTTTTTATAGGGTAAGTTGGCGCTCTCCGTCGTCTTATTCCTGGGGTATTATTCCCCGTATGGAAATCAAAACGTTTCACCAAACCTTAAAACCTTATTCATAGGGTATTATTTCTTTTTGATCTTTTTCTTCTTCCCGGTTATTTGGTTTCTTCTCAAAATTCGGAATATTATATAGTTAACTCAAATATATCGCGCTTCCATCCCTTTTTTATTTATTTTCATTGAACCCCGCTGCATAGTTGTTATAGCTTGTTTGGATATGCTCCAAGAAGCTGTTGTTTTGCTTTTTTAAGCTGATAAGTCAAAATCATGTTTGGAAATGCTATTTTGAAACGACTTATATAAGTTAAAAAGTGACTTATATTTGGAGCAAAAAATCTCAGCTTCCGACTTCGCAGAGAAGTTGCTTCTGGACTTCTCTTCGGTAACTGTGTAATATTTAATCTCTTTACTTCGTTAATAAAATCACTTCCCTCTTATATCTTCTTCCCAGAAAATCTTCTTCCTTGAAAATCTGGTTTAGTTTTGAGAAGAAGATAAAAACTTACACAGGAGTTGTAGACACCATTAAAAGGTAGACGATCATAAATATTATTTGATGAAATTCCTGCCCTTAGGTTTTTCGGTTCTTTTCATTACTAACAAATAAATTTAATTTGTTGTTTGGATTTTATTTTATTTTTGTTACATGAACGGATGATGCTTGGTTCGTAGATCTGATTTTGATAAAACTACTTATGTTAGTTGTTGATTTATTTCCCATCTTTTTTATTGTTACTTCATTAGTAGATTTCTTTTGATGCTTTTCTTAATTCGTCTTCCACGATATCAAATAGATGGAAATAAAATTGGGTTCAACTTATATGTTTACATCTTGGAATTCTGGAGATTTTTTATTTTTTCTTTAAAATCTGCATATGAATCTGATTAACTAGCAATTTTTAACCCGGATCCAATATTCTCTTAAACTGATATATTGGGTGTTTTTGATTCTTCAATTTGCTTTTTGTTGGTCTTGCTTATATCCCCAGTGCAATTACCTGATGTGCTAGTGAATCTCAAACATGACGCTGCGAAATGGATTCTTACGGGAGATGGGATTCGCAGGTGCATGTCCTTGCATTACCGTATGCCTATGTAATTTTTTTTTTTGAACTTATGTGTTTTAAATATCAAGGTTTTGCAAACAGTATGCAATGTATCGGATCTTTTTTGAAGCATTATTGATCAATGTTATATATAATGATCTCTTATTCGCACTTAAATATTTTGTTTGTGTTAAAATTAACAATTTTCATTACTAAAAATGTTAGAGCATAGCTCGGTTGAACCCACCAAGCGTTGGTATGTCAAGTTTGGTTGTCATATTTTAGTGAATCAAAACTCATGTTAAGAGTCGCTTGATTATGTACTAGAGTCAACTTCGTATAGGTTAGCTTGAAAGTATTAGGATATGAGACTTTACAAGTATTGCGAAGACTTGAAGATGTGAAGAAGCAAGGAGCCACAGCGACAACAATCATCCTTCCACTTGAGGTTAGTGATATTTGACTTGAACTGTTTCATTCCCTAACATATCTTTAAAGTCGTGCATATTGAAAACAAAACTGTGAAGCATATTTGAACTCTAGATAGACATAGTATTAAGGAATACAATACGAGGTTTATTGCTTAACCATTAAACTTTATAGATAAGACATCACCATAATCATTTGAATGCTATTGTGATTATGTATGGGTAGGAGGTGAGGATTTAATCCTAGGGAACAATGTTTTACATGTGTTCTAAGGAAATAAGTTCATAAAATTGTTTGTGAATCGAAAAGAAAATCGCCAGGTATTATTGGTTTTGTTATTCATTGCATATCTTATAAACAACCAATATGTGTGATTGAGTATAACCGTTCACGACTTGTTGTGTTCTTGGTAGAACTATTCACAAAGGCCTGACTTATGTATTGGTATGACTTTTATTAGTGAAACTGATCTTAAGTAATCACCTGAGATGGTATGATCGGGTTTGTGATTTTCTGTCTGACCAAATATGGGAAAGGGGAACCGATCCTAGTAAGAGGTGCAGTACATCACAAAGGGGAACTGATCCTCGTATGAGGTGCAACAAGGTTTATAGCAGAAAGGGGAACCGATCATATGAACATGTGCAACACGTTTTTAGGTAAAGGGGAACCGATCCTATTTATATGTGCAACACATATAAGTTAGATACCATATATATGTAGGGAACCGATCCTAGTACCTAGTCAACCGAATTTTGGAAAGCTAGTGTGACTATGCACAATACTCACATGGAAGGTAGAACCGATACTTGTTTTGGTAGAACCGTTAAACCCATGATTGTGATTGAATGTTATTTGATCAATTGCATAGTTCTTGAAAGTCAGATGAACCAATTCTAAACTTGTTTGGAAGTGTGGAAAATCAGTTTCAAGGCTGTAAGTGTGAAAGAGAACTTACAAAGTTAAGATGTCGACATACTTTGAACACGTGTTGTGAATGTTTATTTCTTTAATTGTTCAAAGTTATTCCTTAATAGCTAAGGGAAGAGAATCCCAGGATGGAAACATAAATAAGTTAAGAATCTTTTAATTAAGGTAATTAACTTCATTTTGTAGGGAAATAAGAATTAGTAATGTGCATTTACTAATTAGAGATTTTCCGAGAGATTTCGATCATTATTTTTGGACAGAGCATTTCCAGGAATTATGGAAACCGAATTTGTTCTTTAATGAATATCTTGAGAATATTTTCGGTTTTGGAAATTCCTTGGTGTCCAAACTTCCTTGTCTATAAATACTTGAAGTTTGCCTTTCTAGCAAACTAATCCTTCGTAACAACATACTTCCTCTTTGTTGTGTTGTTACTGGTGTAGCCGCCTATTCGGAGATGAGAGTAACCTAATTAGGCGAAATCTCTTACGTCCGCTCAGTTTAAAGTCTTCTTTTGGATTGAGAAGCTCTACGAGTACCGTTGGTGGGAAACTAGATAATTGCGGTTTATCTTTTGTTTTCTTTGATTTGATTGACTAACGGTGGTTGAACTTTGATTGCACCTAGTTTGTTTATGCTTGAGAGTCTTCTCTTATGATATAAGATTCACTCAAACTAGTTCAGAGTTTCGACAGGGATCTTTAGACTGTTGTTAGTTCTAAAGACGATCTTGTGATAATCTATTGTTAACAGACTCTGTGTTGTGTGTGATTGATCACAAGAGATTCAAATGATTGTGTGCAGGTGTTTATTGAAGATCTAAGAAGATTTGAAGACGAAGAAGATATTGAAGATTTCTGATTTGTGGGTTCATAATCTTCGGTGTGCACAATACTTGTTTCGGTAAAAGAGGATCCAATTAATAATCGGTTTATCTTTGTGATAGATTGGATTGATTAATTTTAAATTTTGAGTAGATCGGCATCAACACAATTCTTTGGATTAATAGTATTGTTGGCTTAATCTTAAACGATTACTTCGGTAATTGAACATAAGATAGATCTAAGGACCTGACAAAGGATTTTATGTTAAGATAAACGGAAGAGCCTTTGTCCGACTCATATCACTTGGTTGAATAGAGTTGATACCAAACAGATTTGTTGTTCCTTTACTGTTTGGAATACGAACCAAAGGAATTGTTCCAAGTATGTGACTTAGGTCGGAGGCGTGGGAATACATACGGAACTACGTGAACTATAGTTTTAGTTCCTTGGTCTCAACTATACGAAGTTAGGTGTAATTTTGTGTAGCGGCTTAATCCTGAGAGTATTAAATTCTGGACAAGGTCCCGGGGTTTTTCTGCATTTGCGGTTTCCTCGTTAACAAAATCTTGTTGTGTCATTTACTTTATATTTCCGCATTATAATTGTTTTATTATAATTAAAGTAAATTACACAAACGTTAATTCCTATTTACTTGATAAGTGAATCCTATTGTGTTTGGTTAAGTCCGAACCTTTTTATCAAGTAACATACTTTGTTCTTGTATTGTCTCGATCTCGTATCCATAGACGATCACACGAAGTGTGAACCGATTAGTTGTATTGTCTCGACTCAATCCACAGACAATCACTTTCGGAGAAAGGACTTATAGGTAGGAAAAGTTTTAGCTTGAGGTATATTTGGGTACCCTCGCCTTTTCAAAAAATATAAATATAAAATTAATTTTTTGACTTCTTATTTTGTTAATTTGCCAAACTTACTTATTGACTTTTCAACTTATAAGTAAGATAGTTGCCAAACTAACTTATCTATTTTTTAACTTCTCAGAAGTAACTTCTAGAAGTTCAGAATCAGAAGCACTTCTGCTTCTAGTATCCAAACGCGCTATTAGTGAGTTTCTGTCATGCATTAGAATATAAAGAGAACATCATGTATATTTGATACTGCCACCACAACTCACGGGTTTTGCTGAGAATGGATTAGCAACATATATCACAAGTAATAACCCATCACTTGATTTCTTCTTTCATGCAGTTCTTGATACCCCATCACTTGATTTCTTCTTTCATGCAATTCCTGATACTCCAATAAAGATCAACAAAGACTTGGAAACATGATCCTTTAACATCTCTAAAGTTGATACGTAACTTGAGTGATATTAGAAGAAGTGGCAATCAGATAAAAATGGTTTTATGGAGTTGCAATATGGCTTCATAAGTATCATCCTAAAACTTTATCTTTTAATCTTAAAGATATGTATGTCAAATTTTGGTTACGGGAAAGTTTGCTTGAATGTTTCTTTCTATTGAATAAATCCTAAAATGCAAGAACTTTGTGCAAAAAAACATGGTGAAAGAGGTGGAATAATATATGTCAGACTTGAAATATTCGTGATCGGGTGATGAAAACATTGAAGAGTGATAAATTAATGTCTTTGAATTTGAGGGAGACTGGGAATATATTTCTAAATTGGAATTTCAGTCATCTCGGTGTTTTACTCGAACCGAAGAATAAGAATTTGAAGGAGTATTTGGATTTGAAGAACGAAAAGAAAAGGCATAGCTATACAAATACTTTTTAAATATCTAAAAGAGCAGCTAAGAGGTATGAAAATGATCTCGAATATAAAAAACAAAATTACATGATAGAATCTTTGATTTATTCATAAGTTAATAAAATATGATTTGAAGGTACTTTAATTCGTATGAAGTTGGTAAGATCAGTTTGGCTTTGAAATTGTGTCTATCACTAGATTCATATTTAAATAAGCTACTGTTAATTAATGTGAAACTTGCGAGAATAATTTTTGCGTTACTCAAATCCCGGGTATGAAAAATAAAGGAAGCTCATCATATTTGCTTATTGAAATTGTAAGCATCTAAGAAGATAGAATTTAGTTCCTTCACGAAAAGTGTTGGAGTTGCCTAAAGCTTACAATATGAGTTCTAAAATTTGGGCCATGTTGGCATATAATCAATCGCGTTTCATCTGTTGATATGAAACAATACCATTTGTTGATTATTTTTTATCAAAAAGTATAAATGTTGGCCGCATCTTTTATGAAACAATAGGATTTGTTAAACTTACAACTCATTCTTTCATGTCTTCTCTTTGATTGGACAAGGAAAAAATCAACCCATGGAAGTTTTTGGTGGGTTTGGAAGTTAGATATTGTTAGAGCACTGCTCGCTCGAACTCGCAAGCGTTGCTCTCTCAAGCTTGTTGTCAAGTTTAGTTGCCAAAACTATAAGTCTTGATTTCTAGTCTACTTATAGCTAAGTCTCGGATTAGGATAAAAGTGTAGTTGAGCATTAGACTTCACGGCGCTCATCGATTGAAGACGAAGAACTACTAAGGGGAGCTTGTGGAACTTCATCAACAAAAGGTATATGGAGACTTGAACTCATCTATCACTCAAAAGTCTATCTACTCTATCTCATATTTGAGACAAAAGTCGTATAGTTATATAGACTTCAATTATACATATTTGATATTTCGAGATGTGTTTAACTCGCTTACATATTTCTCGAAATATGTGTTGATGAGCTTTCACTTTAACCAAGTTGATCTTATATTCTTGACGAAAGTCAAAAGATAATCATGTGAAAATCGCCTGGTAACATCTTACATGATTTGTGTGAGACAGTCATTTGATGTAGAGTCGGAATATTTCGTATTGATCATTAGATCACTTGAAAATTGCTTTAAAGCTAATAGTTTGTGTGAAACAGCTATTCCCGTCTTCCGAGAATGTTTCAATTATTGAAATGAGAGTTTAGAACAATTGGACATAAGCACAATATGCGTACTTGCATAAGTGTAATCCAAGTCCGGGAACCATGGTATGCATACCCGTATGCGTACCGTGTAGTTTAGCTAAGGTCCGGGAACTCAGTACGCATACCGCTACGCGTACTGGCATGAGTTCAAGTTTCAAGACTTTACTGAGGTTGTGGTATGCGTACTAGTTCGCGTACTGGCGATTCCAAACTCAGTCCGGCCACTAAGGTATGCATACCTGTTTGCATACTTGAGCGGGTTATGTTCTAAAATCGGGTTGTTCATGAACTAATACATTTATATATTGAGGAATGCAATCTTTTGCAAACCGTGGCTATAATGTTCATGACTTGATTCGAGTGAATCAAAATCGATTCTCTTCCATTGTGTCTTGTATACTTCTATGAGAATATTAAAAACTGAACAACTCTAGAACTAGTTTCATTTGAGTCATTTGAACTAGTTATGGTTAAGATGAATAAGGTTGATATGAAAGTGTTCATATGGCTAACTTCGGTTACCTATAGTTGACACAACAAAGGTGCACACGTTTAGGTACGGTTACTCATATCTAAATGAAGTCACTTTTCATTTTTTTTAACAAGCTAAGTTCGTTCTAACGGTTGAAAGATATTAGTTTGAGTCTAATCAGGTTTCATCTAACGGTGAATATTGAATGCTTTATTACCAAAGTAACATTGATTGCAAACCCTGATTTGAAGATTATATAAAGGAGAACTCTAGCAACTGGGAAACCTAATCCCCACACCTCCTGTGTGATACTAGTTGCAACTAGGGTCGGTTCTCCTTTAACCTTAGGTTTTTCTAAAACCCTCTAGGTTAACGACTTAAAGACTCCATTGGGATTGTGAAGCCAGACCCAACTATTTTATCTGTAGTTGCGTGATCTGATCTTGTTGTTTACTATCGTGATCGAGTACTATCTTCTCTAAGATTGGCTCGATATTTAATCTCCGATAGGCAAGATAAAAAGTAGTCACAAACATCTTCGTCTCATCGTTTGTGATTCCACAATATCTTGTTTCGCTACCATATGATTAAGATTATTGTGAGGTGATTGATATTTCTAGGTTGTTCTTCGGGAATATAAGTCTGGTATATCAATTGGTTCTCGTTCACCTTGATTTATCAAAAGACGGAACAAAAATTCATAGGTTTATATGTGGGAGACAGATTTATCTATTCAATAGACTTTTTTGTGTGAGACTGATTGGTTTATCAAGTCTTTGACTTTGGGTCATAGCAACTCTTAGTTGTGGATGAGATCAGCTAAGGGAATCAAGTGCTTAAAGTCCTGCTGGGATTCAGAGACGTGAGGAGCGCAACTGTACCTTGATCAGTGTGAGATTGGTTAGGGATCAACTACGTGTGGTGTTCAAATCTGGACTAGGTCCCGGGGTTTTTCTGTATTTGCGGTTTCCTCGTTAACAAAACTTCTAGTGTCTGTGTTATTTCTTTTCCGCATTATATTTGTTTATATAATTGAAATATCACAGGTTGTGCGTAAGTTCAATCAATTGTGAATCCAACCTTTGGTTGTTGATTATATCGATTGACACTTGAACATTGGTATTTGGTACCGTTAAAGTTGTTTCACATAATAATCAGGCTCGCAGATTTCTATCTGTTTGATTTGTTGATTACATTGTGAAACAGAGATATAACTCTTTGATATACTTTTCTTAAGATTGAGTCTGATTGTCTAGTTGATTCTCTTGAAAGTATATTGGAGTTAGTCCATACAGATTACCAAGTGAAATATTGGGTGTGGTTGTTAGACCCCCGTTTTTTCAATTGGTATCAGAGCCGACAAACACGCTTAAGACCTCATAAGTCTGTGTTTGTAGCGATCTGTCTTTATGGACAATAATGTTATCTCAGACAATAGCATCACCAAAAACAAAAGTTCTGTTCATATGAAATCTATTATAGAGAAAGTTTTATCAATCTCAAATATAGATGAACCTAGTATTCTAACGAAACAGACTTGCGCTGACAAGTGTTACCCCGATTACCTTTCGAACGAGTCTGACTCTATTGATGAAAGGGAAGCAGCCAAAAAGAGTGAACTGATTCTAAATCTTGTTAGAATCCAGGCTGATAGAATCAATCAGTTGAAAAATAATGTCGATGCTCTTCTTGGTATAGTAAAGGATCGTAATTCTAAATTAAAGGCTCTTAGCGAGGAATACGCCGAAGTTTGCTCATCACTAACCTTACTCGAAGCAAACCTCAAAAAGCATTCCTTGGAAATTGAAAATATGTTGAGTAAACTCTCTATTCAAGGATGCTCTAAAGATTCCACTATACCAATCACTTATGATTCAACTGTAATAAATTCAGTCCCAGAAGCTAAATCAAAATGCCTTCCTGTTGGAAAAGATGTGCTTGTATGTTATACTAATCAAGGATTCCCCACATCACACATATGGAAGAAACCTCCCAACATTGGTGTTAAGATTGTTCACTCTATCTCAGGTGATCAGAAAATGTGACTTTTTTGTGCTTCGAAAGGACATGCTGAACAAAAGTGGAAATCAAGGTTGAATGACAATTCTATTGTTCAACTTGAATACACCTTAGATTTAATTCTCAAATGTGTAACTGACATTCGTATGTCTAAACCATTTGGTTTTAGCACTCACCCTATAAACCCTACCACGAAAGTCAGTTCTAATTGTTCCTCGAATGTTCATGCTCGTAACAGCAATCTTAACACGAGTCGTCTAAGAATAACTCAAGGATCTTCTTCGGTTAAAAAGGGAGATACTATTGTTATTGATGTGAACTAGGTACCAGAAGAAGGAAGTAAAAATGGTGGCGTGAAAGACAACATGAATTTGATAATCGAAGGTTACAAGGAACTCATCAACAGGCTGTCAAATTCCTTGGGCCAAAATCCTTTAAGTAAGAATCCCTACTATGCATTGTATTTTGATGATAGTATGCTTTATGATACCCTTCCACATCAAAAAAGTTTTCCTCCAAAGATTAGGAAAAAGAGGTTTAACCGAGAAAAACATTCATTTGATGAGTTCAAAGCTCATACTTGTGCTAATTAATCACAAGGTTGAAATCACACTCACAAAAATCCTGGTTGAGTGAGATATGTTCAGCTATACTTGATGGCAATGTGTTCTCTGATTGTCTAGCTATTTTCTTATCATCATTCACATACATTTTTGCATAAATATTTGTGTTTATTTAATTTCCTGTTGGAATTTTAGTATGTCAAAAATGCTATGCTTATGCTCTAAATTTTTCTCTTGTGAGAACATAAAATTTATTTGAGCTAAGATTTGTGAAATTTTTCACTCAGCAAAATATTGTTGTGCATACAACTCTCTTGGTTTGCATTTTTTAATACTAGGGTGTTTTTCACCTATGGGTCATGCTTGTGTTTGTACGGGTACATGTGTTTCTTGTCACGAACCAACTTTGGAAACCCTACGTTTCCCCGAAATCGTTTATATATCTTTCCTATTGAGTTGAGTTATCTACTCAATGTCTTCTATTATCAACTATGGCTTCACCTCCTTGCTCTTTGGATTTGCCAGAAGATTATGTTGATAATGATATATATTTCGAGTTCAATGTAAAGAAGAAAATAACCCTTATAGAAGTTGAGGACCCCTCTTCTCAGTCTCTTAATAATTACTCGGATATTGAGGACGATGAAGAGATTTCTGCTAAAGTGGTTCATGATTTTCTTAAATACTTTGAGGAAGCAAAACTGCATCTCGTTGACACTATGAAGGGTCTTGATGTGTTAAGAACTGAGTTGAAAAAGGTTAACTCTGACCTTGTTCTCATGAAGACACATGTTAAAGATATTCTCAATGAGGATATCTTCTCTGAAGAAGCAGTAGATGTTGTCAATCACAAGCTCAAAGGACTCAAGACTCATGGGGGTTCCGAAAATAATCTTTGATCTATGTTCATGATCGGTTTTTGTTGGTTTAGGAGTCTTTTGGTTTTTGTCTTTATTTTGTCTAGGAAACTTCTTATGAGAATTTATTCTTGTGTTTTAAGAAGGATAACTAGGGTTTGGAATAGCCAATGGACAAGGAGAGCAAGGGATGAATGGAGAAATGAATCCGGGTGGCAGCGTTAGTTGAGACAAACAATACACGAAGAGAGACGCGATTAGAAGCGAGGAGAGCAAACTTGACAAGACAAAATCATGAACTGAGGATGGAAAATATGAGGTTGCAAAGAAGGAGATCTAGAAGTAGCGTGAGATCGATTTTCATTTTACCAAAGTGCTCCGAATCAGCAAAGAATCGGGAAATAGAAGATCGTTTTTAGATTTGTTTATTTAAATTATAAAGTTTATTTGAAGATAAGATTCAAGAGATGGAAGAAGCAATGTAACCATGACAACCGCGAGAGAAGGAGGGAACAAAACCGTATTAATCTTTATGGTTTCATAATGAGCAGGAAGGTTGCAACTTGTTTCTGAGGCAAATGAACAAATCTTAAGAGAACTATATTCTTGTAATAGAAGGGAATGAGGAAGGAGACAACCGGACGAAGCCATCGCGAAGCCGCGAAGAACCCCTTCACGCTCCCTCCTAAGTGTACTGCATTAACCAACATCTTTGATGGAACAACCCGTGTCAACATATTAAAGCTACATGTCAAAATGATGCCATATTATGTATTTCTTAGAGAAGCACTAAAATGGTTTGATATCACATCATTCAATCATTTACAAGTCATTATCTTCATGACTCATGGGGGTTAAAAAGGCATAAGAAGTGAATAATCAATAACAACAGGATGCAAAGTAACAAAATGAAGTAATGATGTATGCGAGAATCTAAAACCAAGAGTAAAATGAGAATACGAAAGTAATCTTTGATCTATGTTCATGATCGGTTTTTGTTGGTTTAGGAGTCTTTTGGTTTTTGTCTTTATTTTGTCTAGGAAACTTCTTATGAGAATTTATTCTTGTGTTTTAAGAAGGATAACTAGGGTTTGGAATAGCCATTATTGTGAGTACACATAGCTATTGCCAACGATTTTCATCTTGCAATGTTTTTAGATTTGTTTATTTAAATTATAAAGTTTATTTGGAAGATGATTTTGTAGTATTAATCTTTATGGTTTCATATATTGCAACTTGTTATGGTATATGTGTGTTTGCGTCCGTGAACTATGATTGTCCCATATATGTCAAAAGTTAAGTCTTTCATATGTCATTATGCAAATATTGATAAAAGATTGAATGAACTTTTGACAACAAAAGTTAAGCCTATTATGTCATTATGCAAATATTGATGGAAGATAGGATGAACTTTTGTATACAAAGATTAAGTCTATTATATATCTCTATGCAAATATTGATGGAAAATATAATGAATCTTTGAATATTCTGCAGTATTGGTCTTTCCCTGATCCACATCTTTGTGTAAGTACTGTGCGCCTCCGTAAGTTTTCTTATGTGAGCATTTCTGATTAAATTAATCATGGGTTCTCTTGTGGTTAATTTAATTGAGTATTTTGGATACAAATTCATGTTTCATGTATTTTGTTAATGTCCAAAGAAATCCTTCTTTTCTTGTGAAAGTAAGGTCTCTCTTGTTGTTCTTTCGGGAATGACATTATATGGGGGAGAGTTCTTATTTGAACTTGTGCTTAATTGCCAAATCTTTGTGGGGAGTGCGGCTGTGGAATATGGTAGGAGTTTTCTTGTATCTTTATTAACTCCTTGATGAATGCATTTAGCTTCGGCTATATGATTTCATCTAAACAAAGTTGATATGCTCTCTTTTTGGTCATGAAGTATCTACATGAAAATTTCATTAGGATCCCACTAGTTTTCGTACCTTTGCAAATTTTTATTGAAAAAAAAGGGGGGAATTAATGTGTAGTTCACACTACAAATACATATGGTTTACGGATCATTATGTAAGGGGGAGTGGTTTTCCTGTGAGATGAAGTATTGACTAAGGGGGAGTGATGCATATCACCATAGTATTGTTGTCAAGTTGTGATACAATTGGACTTTGATGATGTGTAATAATACTATGACAATGTATAACAATGATTGAGAGCTTCTGCTTTCTAATTATTATGGCCACGGATCTTCAACAACTATGATGCTGATTTGAACAAATTCAGAATCACTAGAGTACTTGGAAGTGACGAAAATTTCGAGTAATGTTGAAGAACCAAGGAAATAAAGCATTTGGAATGAGAGCTATAGGGGGAGATTATAAGAGCACTGCTCGGTCGAACTCGCAAGCGTTGCTATCTCAAGCTTGTTGTCAAGTTTAGTTGCCAAAACTATAAGTCTTGATTTCTAGTCTACTTATATCTAAGTCTCGTATTAGGATAGAAAGTGTAGTTGAGCATTGGACTTCACGGCGTTCATCAATTGAAGACGAAGAACTACTAAGGAGAGCTTGTGGAACTTCATCAACAAAAGGTATGTGGAGATTTGAACTCATCTATCACTCAAAAGTCTATCTACTTTATCTCCTATTTGAGACAAAAGTTGTATAGCTATATAGACCTCAATTATACATATTTGATATCGAGCTGAGTTTAACTTGTTACATATTTCTCGAAATATGTGTTGGTAAGCTTTCACTTTAACCAAGTTCATCTTATATTCTTGACGAAGGTAAAAAGATGATCATGTGAAAATCGCCTAGTAACATCTTACATGATTTGTGTTAGACAGTCATTTGATGTAGACTCGGAATATTTCGTATTGATCGTTCGATCACTTGAAAATTGCTTTGAAGCTAATAGTTTGTGTGAGACAGTTATTCCTGTCTTCCGAGAATGTTTCAATTATTGTAATAAGAGTTTAAAACAATTGGATATAAGCACAGTATGCGTACTTGCATATGTGTAATCCAAGTCCGGGAACCATGGTATGCATACCCGTATGCATACTGTTTTGTTTAGCTAAGGCCCGGGAACTCAGTACGCATACCTCTACGCGTACTGGCATGAGGTTCAAGTTTCGAGACTTTATTGAGG
This sequence comes from Papaver armeniacum, assembly GCA_023531295.1. Taxonomy (NCBI): domain Eukaryota; kingdom Viridiplantae; phylum Streptophyta; class Magnoliopsida; order Ranunculales; family Papaveraceae; genus Papaver; species Papaver armeniacum. The sequence continues at coordinate 46,193 of JAJJWW010006959.1, read as the reverse complement.
TTGTGGTATGCGTACTAGTTCGCGTACTGGCGATTCCAAACTCAGTCCGGACACTAAGGTATGCATACCTTTTTGCATACTTGAGCGGGTTATGTTCTAAAATCGGGTTGTTCATGAACTAATGCATTTATATATTAAGGAATGCAATCTTTAGCAAACCATGGCTATAATGTTCATGACTTGATTCGAGTGAATCAAAATCGATTTTGCTTCCATTGTGTCTTGTATACTTCTATGAAAATATAAAAAATTGAAAAATTCCAGAACTAGCTTCATTTGAGTCATTTGAACTAGTTATGGTTAAGATGATTAAGGTTGATATGAAAGTGTTCATATGGCTAACTTTGGTTAACTATTGTTGAGCCAACAAAGGTTCACACGTTTAGGTACGGTTACTCATATCTAAATGAAGTCACTTTTCATTTTTGTGTAACAAGCGAAGTTCGATCTAACGGTTGAAAGATATTAGCTTGAGTCTAATCAGGTTTCATCTAACGGTGAATATTGAATGCTTTATTACAAAGGTAACATTGGTTGCAAACCCTGATTTGAAGACTATATAAAGGATATCTCTAGCAACTGGGAAACCTAATCCCCACACCTCTCGTGTGATACTAGTTGCGACTAGAGTCGATTCTCCTTTAACCTTAGGTTTTTCTAAAACCCTCTAGGTTAACGACTTAAAGACTTCATTGGGATTATGAAGCCAGACCCAACTAGTTTATCTGTAGTTACGTGATCTGATCTTGTTGTTTTCTATCGTGATCGAGTACTATCTTCTCTAAGATTGGCTCGAGATTTAATTACCGATAGGCAAGATAAAAAGTAGTCACAAACAGCTTCGTCTCATCGTTTGTGATTCCACAATATCTTGTTTCGCTACCATATGATTAAGATTATTGTGAGGTGATTGATATTTCTAGGTTGTTCTTCGGGAATAAAAGTCTGGTATATCAATTGGTTCTTGTTCACCTTGATTTATCAAAATACGAAACAAAAACTCATAGGTTTATCTGTGGGAGACAAATTTATCTATTCAATAGACTTTTCTGTGTGAGACAGACTGGTTTATCAAGTCTTCGACTTTGGGTCGTTGCAACTCTTAGTTGTGGGTGAGATTATCTAAGGGAATCAAGTGCTTAAAGTCCTGCTGGGATTCAGAGACGTAAGGAGCACAACTGTACCTTGATCAGTGTGAGATTGGTTAGGGCTCAACTACATTCCAGTCCGAAGTTAACTTTGTAGCGCCCCCTAAGCTAGCAGCTGACTAATCCAAGAGATTAAGTAAATAAAGAGGCACTAAGAATCTAAATCATTTACTTAAACATTCAATTTAGGAATCTGCTACAAAATTTAACCCAAAAACTAGCCCCGCTCAGAAATACATATATAAGAACTTCTCTCAGATGATACATATACAATAGTCATTTATTTTGTAAATATAAACAACATAATAAACATAGCAGAAGATAACTAATTAACGGAGTCAACTCCTCGAAGCTTTCGCTGCGCAACTCTGATCTGTCTCTGAAATTGAAAGTGGGAAAGGGTGAGCACATCATCCCTAAAAGGGGTGCCCAGTAGGAATAACATTTAACTTTCAAGTAATCACTGAAATGATCTAGAAAACATTACATGTTTTTCCTAAATATTAAAAGACAAACATGTATATGGAACTAACTCCTTCTTCAAACAATGTATATATCAAGTGTCGACCAATTCCTTACACACTCTATTAGTTTATATTAGTGTCGACCACTTCCTTACACACCTATTAGGCATAAAAGCTCGAATTCATGTAGATATAAATGAAGGAGCAGTATCCTATATACCACGCATGGAAAAACTCTCGTTTTCCAGATAGGTGTCGACCAATTCCTTACACACCTATTAAGCATACAAATGGAAATTCTTATTTCCCAAACATTTCATAAAGACATACAAATCATTACAATTCCTTTCCAAGCAATGGAAAGATTAAAAGAAACAACAATACTTTCGGAATTCAAAATAAAACAATGCAAGGAATACACAAGTAGATAATGCATGAATTTGTTAAACATAAACTTTTGTGAAAGAAATCAACAATAATCACAGGAGAGTTAAATATAAATTCCCACCTCTTTTGATGACAAGCCACGCCTACCTCGAGATCCACGATCCACCGGTTCATCCTTTGAATCGATCGTTGTTAATAAGGACTAACTGTTAATCACACAAGAACTCTAAGAATCTAGCCAAAGTGGCTCACACAAGAATCATACAAGCCTATCTAAGGTTTACTAATTCAATTAAGTTGTAACTATAGTTAGTTAGCTAAGTCTCATGAATGTCTGCTACTTTGTAGAAAAGTCAAAGGCTAATTCGAACCATAAGGGGTCCAAATCATCAAAATAGGGAACCAATACTAAGCACAAGGTATGACCCAACTGGGTCAACTAACGGTCACTGATGGTCAAAGGGTCAACTAACAGTCAACGTCCGTCCAAGGTCAAGTCCAGGGTCAACTAGTCAAGGTCGAGTTGGTCAACTGAGTCAACTCGGGTTAAGCCGATTCAACTCGAGTTAATAAGGTTAACTCGACTCGGTCGGATAACCGAGTCAAAGCGAGTCGATCATACAACAATCTGGCCGGCAGGGAAAACACCAGGCATGAGCTATTGCTCAAGCCAAATAGAATTGTAGTATCCTTTCCCAACTAATCTCATATACCAAAGTTGTATCCCAGTTCAACTTCAACAAAACTCTTCATTTACATTGTTACACAAATTCTAAGTCCACAACATCATCATAATACATTCATTCAAAATAAAGATTCATAACCCAACTGCAAAACCAAACTTAGTTTACTCCGCAATGCAAGATTTACGAGCTTTCAAAGAGATATTCAACTCACACCTTCATCTAATCTTCATTCCCGCAATGCCACACATAAAAACCGAAGCTCCGCAACTTAAGTAGTTACAACTATAACTCAACCTCGACATTACCTTGACTAGAGAATATCTCAATTCATCCATCTACTTCTCATTATCAGTTGAGCAAAGCAAAACCGCATCTCATACCACATGCCTTGAACTCAATTCAAAACCACCATAAATTCACCCCAACTGCATCATCACCACAAAATGTAACTTGAATTACACATTCCCCGCACCGACAGTTCAACTCAAGCAGCCCTTCACAACATAGCTCAAAGACATAATAACTTTGTACTTGATTACCCATTCTAAAACAAACTCAACATAATCAACTCAGAAACTCCATCTTCATATCTACCAAACAACCACAACTACATCTCAATTACTCATTCAAAAACAACCTCAACTCTTTATCATCTTAATTCCTAGTCCAATTAACGAACTTATAACCTCAGAAATGAAAATCAAATAACATTACTACTTTATCTAAGAAGAACAGTTACCTCCAATAATTCCACTCATGCAATTGAATTCAGATTCCTCTTTCCCTTGACCCAATGAGCAATCATCTCAGAACTATCATAACCCAGCAACCTTCATCACCATCTTCAATTCTCAAAAACCCTAATTCATACTCATCTCTGAAAATCGAATCCTCGAACTAGTATAATCATCTTCATCTTCAATGTTATACTCTCAAAACCAATCCTCGATTATTCAATTCCATATTCAATCTCTGCCATAATCAATCACCAAACTCCAGAGCAAACCCTAACCTTCAATTCTCGAATTACACTTCATCCTTGACCCCAATTCATCTAATTAGTCAAAAACCATCTCAAATCATCCCTCTAGACTCTCAATTTCAACTTTTACCTCTTCTCTAAACAATTTCCACGAAACCCTAACTCTTAATTCATTTTCTCCTTCGAATCTGAATCAACAACAGATAACATCATCACTACAAACCACTCCATGATCTTCTCCGCCTACTGCCAATCACCAAACCTCCAGTAAATCTTTCACAAACTCGCAGAAGAAAAGAACAGAGTAAGAAGGAAAGAGAAGAGAAGCATAAAGAAGAAAATGAAGAATAAGAAAGAAAAGAAAAAAGAGAAGTCGAGTTTATCTCCTCGATTCAACTCGGGATAAGGTCGACCCGGATTGCTAAAGGCACCCGACGAAAAGGTAAGGTCTGCCAAGTTGGTTAACTATTTTGCCCTTCTCACGATTCGAGTGATTTCTTCTTCGTCCGGTATTCGAGTGATTTCTTCTGCGATCACCAAACCTCCAGTACATCTTTCACAAACTCGCAGAAGAAAAGAACAGAGTAAGAAGGAAAGGGAAGAGAAGCAGAAAGAAGAAAATGAAGAATAAGAAAGAAAAGAAAAAAGAGAAGTCGAGTTTATCTCCTCGATTCAGCTCGGGATAAGGTCGACCCGGATTGCTAAAGGCACCCAACGAAAAGGTAAGGGCTGCCAAGTCGGTTAACTATTTTGCCCTTCTCACGATTCAAGTGATTTCTTCTTCGTCCGGTATCTGAATGACACGTTTGAGCAATCCATTGCGCGTAACTTTTCGAAACATATCTAACGATACTAGTTTCATATCTAAATCGTTGTTAGATTAATTTCTATTAATTATCGTCCGCGTTAAACTAATCGAGTTATTATCGGCTAATTCGTCACTTGACCTGTCTAATAGCGTTGACGAGCTTGAGGGTCCTTACAAACTTGGAGTAGTCTAGTGTCTGTAGCGGCTTAATACAATGTGGTTTTCAAATATGGACTAGGTCTCGGGGTTTTTCTGCATTTGCGGTTTTGTCGTTAACAAAACTTCTAGTGTCGGTGTTATTTCTTTTCCGCATTATATTTGTTTATATAATTGAAATATCACAGGTTGTGCGTAAGTTTAATCAATTGTGAATCCAACCTTTGGTTGTTGATTATATTGATTGACACTTGAACATTGGTCTTTGGTACCGTTAAAGTTGTTTCACATAATAATCAGGCTCGCGGATTTCTATCTGTTTGATTTGCTGATTACATTGTGAAACAGAGATATAATTCTTTGATATACTTTTCTTAAGATTGAGCCTGACTGTCTAGTTGACTCTCTTGAAAGTATATTGGAGTCAGTCCATACAGATTGCTAAGCGAAATATTGGGTGTGGTTGTTAGACCCCCGCTTTTTCAGATATAATTTTAGTTTACATTCTCCAAAAGGATTAATGGTAATTTTATGAAGAATTTATGATCAATGAGATACCATTTTGTGTTTCTCATCACTTCGTACCGATATAATGTTAAGGAGTTACGAGGGTAATCAAAATAATGAGTATGAGTCAAACACATCTTATATCTCATATTTGTTGATCTGCCTCATTCCATCAACTCCTGAGGGTGCGCTTTCCCGTTTTACCTGTATGTATTTGAATCAATCATTAGAACAAACAGATTGCAATCAAAGTCATTAGGGTGACTTAAAAACCTCACAAATTGATATCAACAAGGTGTATTTTTTTCTTCGGGCAACATAGATCATATGATAAAAAGGTTGATCCCCGTCCGTAGGTCGGGGTGATACCTAGTAAAAATCTTAACTTTGGGAAGCGTTGGAAGCTTTCAAAGAGACTTATAGAATGGGTTTAGATTTTGAGGATTATGTATATGTTCTAATTGACCATACAAGAGTTTATAAGCAGTTCTGACACTAAATTGGACATTTTTTAAAAAATGACCAGATTAGCCTGTCATGGTCCGAAAGGGGATTCTAATACCTTGAATAAGCTGCGCATTTTGAGGGGTGAAATAAACATTAACTAAATCCATATTCCAGCTATTAGAATCTTTTACAATCAAATTCGAGACTAAAAAGTTAGGATTTGGATAAGCATAACATAAATGCTGAGTACCATCAGGAATCCAATTGTCTTTAAAAGCCAGTATGTTGTTTTCGTCCCTAATATCCCAAATAGTATTAAGCATATGTTCAACTAGAACATACCTTCTTGCTTGGTTAATGTTTTTACTTGACCACTTTGTTAATCTCTTTTCAAATTGACTTGTTAGGTGGACCAAAGAATCAGTTTAGGACTTGTTAATGAAAAAAGGAATGCACAATTATTTTTCGTTTAGGGCAAATGTTCTTGACGTTCAGTGTTATGATAAGAGAGACAACAAGGCTAAGGTCAACATTATGGCTGAAGAAACAACCCGACTTCTCCGAATTTATAACTTGACCATATATAACACTAAAGTCTTTAGCTAAGCACATAAGATTCTCAGCATCAGCATGAGAAGCTTTAGAAAAAACAAGACAGTCGTCTACGAAAAACAAACGACTTATGCTTGGTGCATCTTTAGTGACCTTAAATCCATGAATGAGATTGCAATTTTCAGCATGGGTAAGGTACCTGGAAAGAGACTCCATGCATACAATGAAAATGTATGGATACATGGGGTCTCCCTGTTTCAGACCCCTATTTGGTTTATAAGTTTTGCATGGAGTTCCATTTAACATGATGGGGATACTCGTAGTGCTTATGCACTGATAAATAAGCCCAACCTGTTAGAGAATTGCTCGGTTGAACTCGCATGCGCTGTTATCTCAAGCATGTTTGTCAATGTTAGTGATCAAAACTATAAGTCTTGATTTCTAGTCTACTATTAGCTAAGTCTTGGACTAGGATAAAAAGTGTAGTTGAGCTCAAGACTCCATGACAATCATCATACAAGACGAAGAACTACTCAAGGAACTGGTGGAACTTCATCGACTAAAAGGTATGTGGAGACTTGAACTTATCTATCACTCAAAAGTCCATCTACTCTATCTCCTATCTTGAGACAAAGTCGTTTTGCTATTAAGACTATGATTATACACATTTGCTATTTCGAGCCGAGTTTATCTCGCTTATCTATTTCTCGAAATATGTGTTGGTAAGCTTTCGCTTTAGCCAAGTTCATCTTTACTAGTGACGAAAGTCATGTTATGTTTCAATCACTTGAAAATGGCTTTGACAAAAAATGGTTTGTGAATAACAACTATATAACGTCCTCTAAGAATGTTTCAATGATTGAAATGAGAGTTTAGATTATATAACCATGGATGGATATAAACATTGTGTGGTAACACATATGTGTGTAAGTCCTTATTCCTTGAACCAAAGTATGCGTACTTTGCTGCTCAGGAAAAACGGAACCAATTCCGCGTACTATCTGAAGTTCTCGACCCGGGAAAATCTGCTGAAGTTTTTGAACTGAAAACAAACTTATTCTGGGTACTTAAGTCCGCGTAATTAAGTTGGTTATTTTCTAAAAACGATTATTCGTGAACTTAAACTTATATAAACTAAGGAATGCAAGTTTGTAAACGGTGGCTATAAAGTTCATGAATCGATTCGATTGAATCAAATAGTTTTTGTTTCAATTGTGTCTATTATAAAGATCTAAGTAATTGAACAACTCTCTAACTAGTTCATTTGAGTCATTTGAACTAGTTATAGTAAAGAAGAATATGGTTGATACGAAAGTGCTCATATGGCTAACCATTTGGTTAACTACTGTTGAACCAACTAAATGTACATGTTTGGGTACGGTTACACAAACCTAAAACGTGCATTTCATTTGTGTGTAACAAGCTAAGTTTCGATCTAACGGTTGAAAGATATTAGCTTGAATCTAATCAGGTTTTCATCTAACGGTGAATATTGAATGCTTTGTTACCAAGCTAACATTGATTGCAAACCTTGATTTGAAAGACTATATAAGGGAGAACTCTAGCAACTGGGAAACCTAATCCCCACACCTCCTGTGTGATACTAGTTGTATAAGCTAAAGTTGATTCTCCTTTAACCTTAGGTTTCTATCGAGATCCTATAGGTTAACGACTTGAAGACTTCATTGGGATTGTGAAGCCAGACCGATACTACTTTCTCGTAGTTGTGTGATCTGATCTTGTTGTTTCTATCGTACTAAGTACAATCGTAAAGATTGGCTTGAGATTGATTTCTCCGATAGGCAAGATATAAAAGTAATCACAAACATCTTCGTCTCATTTTTTGTGATTCCACAATATCTTCTTTCGCCGCGCCGATTAAGATTATTGTGAGGTGATTGATAATACTAGGATGTTCTTCGGGAATATAAGTCTGGGTTATCAATTGGTTCCTGTTCACCTTGATTTATCAAAATACGGAACAAAACTCGGATGTATTTCTGTGGGAGACAGATTTATCTATTACCGTAGACTTTTCTGTGTGATACATATTTTTTTATTAAAGTCTTCGACTTTGGGTCGTAGCAACTCTTAGTTGTGGGTGAGATCAACTAAGGGAATCAAGTGCGTGGTATCCTGCTGGGATCAGAGACGTAAGGAGCGCAACTGTACCTTGGATCAGTGTGAGATTGATTGGGGTTCAACTAAAGTCCAGACCGAAGTTAGTTTGTAGTAGGCGTATGTAGCGGCTTAATACAGTGTGGGTTCAATCTGGACTAGGTCACGGGGTTTTTCTGCATTTGTGGTTTCCTCGTTAATAAAATTCTGGTGTTTGTGTTATTTCTTTTCCGCGTTATATTTTGTTATATAATTGAAATATCACAGGTTGTGCGTTAGATCAATCAATTAGAATATCCAACCTTTGGTTGTTGATTTACATTGATTGACACTTGGATATTGGTCTTTGGTACCATCCAAGTTATCTCTCTTGTATTTAATTAGACTCGCAGATTTCTATTTGCTTGGGTAAGAATTAAATCGAGAGATCGAGATATCATAACTCTTTGATATATTTTTAATAAGATTGAGTCTAGTTGATTCTCTTAAAATTATACTGGAGTTAGTCCATACAGATTGCTAAGCGAAATATTGGGTGAGGTTGTTTTACCCCCGCTTTTTCACAACCAGTGTTCCAAAACTCCAAATTGCTTGAGGATATCGATAAGAATGTCCATTCAACTTTATTGAATGCCTTACACATATCTAACTTAAGACGCATAGCACCCTGTTTGTCATTTTTCTTATTCCTCTTCATTGAATGCACCATGTCTATTAGGGACATATGCAGCTTGAAAGGGGCTTATTATTTTTCTCAAGAGTGGTTTTATTATATTTACAATGATCTTGGATATGACCTTGTAATTAGCATTGCATAGGGAAATAGGTCGAAAGTCAACAGGCGACGACGAGATGTTGATTTTTGGAATAGGAGACAGAAAGTATGGTTCATCTCTTTGAAAAATGTTTGGTATAAAAGAAAACTAGCACGGTCTTCCACACATCTACTAAAAGGAAATCCATATTTTCTTTATAAAAGTCTGGAGGGGAACCATCTCGCCCTGGGTCAGTCCAAGGCGTCATTTGGTTTATTGTGTCCCTGACATCTTGTTGTGTAATTGGTTTGAGAAGGTTTATGTTGTCCTCTTCAGAGATACACGGACTAATGCAATAAAGAATGTCATTATTCCTATAGAGATGGGAAGTAGTCCCTATTATAACTAAAATGGTTAAAAATAAGGGTTTCAAGACCTTTTTGTTTTTGTTTTTGGATAATCAACATATTCAATTTTATTCAAATCAAAATAGTGATTACATGTTCGCTTACAAGAATAACAAAAACATCAAAATACAAGATAATCAACACCCTAATACAAATAAGGACATCAAACACGGATGTAAATTGAAAGCGATGTAGTGATGAACTTTCGATGTTTTTGAATCAAGAATAGCAAGTTACGAACCAGCCATTGAAATTTGAAGAACTCGTCCCATAACGACGAAGAAATATGTCAATAGACACCAGAAACAATGTAAAAACATCTTATTCATTACCTATTACCAAAATCCTTAAAAAATAAAAAGGAATTCTTACTCAGATCTGGTTCAAATCTGAGCAAGATAGCTCTAAGGTTTTTTTGTTTTTTTGTTTTTTTTGTTTTTTGAGAAAGGGAAGGGTTTCAAGACCTGGTCTATCATTAACTCATTGACCAGTATTATTCTTAAGAGCATTTATATGATTGAAGTGTTTCCTTCTATTGACATGGTGTGGTAATAACTAGTATTACGATCAAAGGATTTAAAGAATTCTTGACGAGATTTCTGAGCATAGAATTCTTCCGGCCCTTTCTGCCAGTGCTCTAACTTTTGTTCAACTTGTCTAATCTGTCCAACATTCTGAATAGGATAGGGGAGACTATTCAGATCTTGGAGCTGATTACCAAGAGATCTTACCTTATGATCAATATTACCAACATGCACAAGATTCCAGTTTTTAAGATCATGTTTGATAAACCTAAGGTGATTGGTTAATTGGTATGGTGCAGAACCTCTCACGAAGTTAGAGTAGGCATTACTAATAACATCTCTAACATAGGGGTCACTACTCCAACACTGGAAATATCTGTAGGGATTATGACCTTGGAAAGTCATTGCATTTGTCTCCGGGATAATCGGGATATGATCACTGCCTATTGAATCTATATGATAAATTTTTGAGTTATCATAATGTTTCAGTCAATAACCATTGCGCAAAGCCCTATCTAGTCTTAACACATATAAGGTTAGTACCAAACTGTCTATTATTCCAATTGAATTACAAACCTTTTTTTTCTTCGGAAAAGAGGTTTGAAAACTCAATCTATATATTGACAATAAGAACGATTCTCAGAAGCCCGAGAGCCGTTGGCGGTTACAAGATTGATACAATTATATATATAGAGGTTGTGTAACATGTCATTTAGGGCATTCCCTTTCCAAACATTTTATATGGCATTACGATTACAAAAGGAAGAAATATCAGTTGCCTTCCTTATATTGTATCTAGAAGTTAAGATGAAAGCATTTACTTTAAATTTAATAACACTAATTTGATTTCCAAAATCATTGCTAATTTTGATATCTATGTTCTCGAGCTTCGGCATATCTTTCTATCAGTAGCTTTAGAGTTGGTGAAGAATCACTTTGGAAGATGACTTGGTAACCACTCCATTCAGTTGCCCATCAGAAGGCAGCCTCTGCTCCTTTTTCTTCTAGTTGTTCTCTAGTGTTGCAATCTGCATATGATCCCCTAGCTTCAATTGTGGTACCTGTGTAGTCAATAAGCGTAAGCCCGATATATGAAGTAGTGATAGGATTTTGCATCGACAGTGCTATGTTTATTCTTAAACTCATGTAAGTAAATTCTTTTGCTGGTTCTCTATCTAATACCTGTAAAGTTTCATCTTGCATAGGGTTATAATAAAGAGTTTGCATAATATTGTACGTTGGACCATTAACATGCGTCAAGCTATTAATAAACCTAACAATCTGTTTTGCTGTATTCGCACTATTTTGGCTTTTTTTTTTGGAAACTAGTCTCACATCTTGCTTTCCAAATGTGCCAACTAATAAGGCCACATAATTCAGGCCAACCTATAATACATTTCCCTTCGTTTTCCTCATTAAACCAGGAATTTAACCACTCATGGAATGTATGACAGTTTTCACTAACATAATTCATATCATAGTTCAAATGTATCCATACCTGGGTTGTAAAATTACATTCTAGAAAGAGATGAGTTAAAGATTCTTCACTTGTATTGCATAAAAAACATTTTGTATCAATGTGCAGGAGAATGGCAGCCATCCTCATTCCTGTTGGAAGGATTGAATGTGCCGCCTTCCATAAAAATAATTTGATGCTTGGTGTTGTGTCGAGGTTCCATATTCTTCTCCAATTAGTGGTAATAATATCATTTGAACTATTTATTGAATCATAAAGAGAGTGCACAGTGAATTTACCTTTTGCGTTTAGGTTCCATTTTGCACTATCTTCTTCATCATGTGCATGAATGTTTATTTGCACTAGAGGTGGCAGTTAGGGTCCAAACCCGCGGGTCAACCCTAACCCGACCCGTGTAAACCCGGCCCGCTCCAATCCGATGACTAAACAAGCCGGGTTAGGGTTGAAGTTTTCAGGGCCCGTTGGTAAACGGGTTGAACCGCCTAAACCGCGGGTTAACCCGCCAACCCGCTAATAATCAATTAATATGAAAATCGGAGATATTTTTTTCCATGTTACCCAAGTTACAGGTGATTTTTGACCGGTTAACCTAGGTAACTAGTCATACATTAGTATATTTCTATCCCATCAGAGCCTTATCTTCAGAAGTCTAACTTTCTAACCAGTTTCCCCTCCTTCCACAATTAGATCTACGGAAACTTACACTATACCAAATCCTAATACAATAAAAATTAACCATAAAATCCCTCCAGAGCTTTAGACGTTATGGATTTGGTTTAAGTAAGTAAAGAATTAAAATCTGTTTAATATTTGATTTTTCTTTCAGGGGTTAATGTAATTTTGTACTGGTTTTGAATCTTTTGATTTATTTTCATCTGATGTTTAGGTTTTTTCTCATTGAAGAAGTTGAAAAGGAGATTCGATCACTGGGTTTGCTAGAGGGTAAGTCCTAGTGAATATCTGTAATCTTGGGTCGTACCCTAATCTCATGAATATATTGATAATGTGAAAATGTTTTTGATATATTTGAAGAGGTTTAAACTCATGTTGTTAGTGGTTAAACTTAATAATCGTGAGTAGATTTACACCTATTGACCTATATAATGGTGTATTGGTGTTGTTATTTTCTTGTTAATCAATTGGTACTACAAGTTCAGTAACATATCTCTTGTCTTCAGTTTTTTTTTTTTTTTTTTTTTTGTAGTTAAAGTGCTTGTTTTTTTGTCTAAGTGAATATTATACAAGTTGCAGTATTATTGGTTCACCACTCTGATTCAATATTTGGTTCTTAGAAATTAAATCTGATTTTTAACAAGATTTCTATGAACTGAAAATATTTATATATTGAATAATACTAGAAAATGAGTAGAACTTGATAATCTGAATTACTATACGTCGAGTCTCGAGATGTTCTTTTTCAAATAGGCTATAGTTGTGGGTGTCTTTCTTGATTTCTTTTTTTTTTATATATACTTTGGATTATATTAAAGCACCTGAGATGGTTTTAGTCTTTAAGATTTCTTCCATAAAATACGGATGCAAAGGGACTGTATGCGGCATGCTTGGTCAGTATGGTCTTTTGAAGGGTGTGGTGTTAGTGATATAAGTAATCATTTGTATTACTTGACTAAATGGGTGTCGTTAAGTGCTAAATGTATGCTATTGGATGGACTATAGTTTGGTTTAATATTTTTGTTATGGATGCAATGACTATACTCGTGTATCATGTGCTAATAATAATGGCTATAAAATTCTGCTAGTGTTCAAGATATAAATTATCTGATTTTAACTCTTTCAATTTTCTTATAGCTTCATAAAATGGCCGGTGTACAAGATGATATTTATGACCATGTTATGAGTGAAGAGGATGTTGCTGTAGTAGATTCTGTGAATGAATGTGTGACTATTAATTCTAAACCAGTGGTTCCAAAAACAAGGAAACGAAATCTTACATCAGATGTTTGGGCTGACTTTAAATTGGTAGAACAAGATGATGGTTCAGAAAAGGCGGTGTGTAACGATTGTGGCCAGAAATATGTTTATGATGGTAAGAAAGGTGGTACATCAACTATGCAAAGGCATAAGTGCCTTAGACGTCAAATGCAAGATGTGGGACAAATGTTGTTATCTGCAAAGAATGGACAACAAGTGTCTACTCGTGCACGCAAAATAGATCAGACAAAGTTCCGGGAGTTTGTTTCCAGATTAATCATTGCAAGAAATCTTCCATTAAGTTTAGTAGAATGAGCAGAATTTAGGGACTTGTGTACTTATCTAAATGATGATGTTAAAACCTTATCAAGAAATACTTCGAAAGCCGATATTCTTAAAGCTTATGGGATGCGAAAAGAAGCTATTCGCAAGAGATTGATTGGTGTTCCAGGTAGAATATCTCTAACATCAGACATGTGGACCTCGGTTACCACTACGGGGTATATAAGTTTAACTGTGCACTTCATTGATCAAGACTGGAAATTACAGAAGTTGCTTCTAAATTTTTCTCCACTTCCACCGCCCCATTCAGGTAAATCCCTTTCTGATGCTGCTTGTTTTGGAATATATCTCTAAGTTATAAATCTTGAAATTATATGTTAAGTATGTATGATTCATGAGGCAACTCTAACTGTCATTTGAAATCAAAAGTAGATTCTGAAGGCTTGTTACGGTTACATAGTATGTAATGTATACCTGAATTTGTGTTAAAAGATGAATGGTTAGTCGATTTATTAATGGGTGCTATATTTTTATCAGGTGAAGCCCTTTCTGCTAAGCTATTTGTTATGTTGGAAGATTGGGGAATCGAAGAAAAGGTATGCAACATCACTCTTGATAATGCTGCATCAAAAGGTAGGTGTATTAAAGTTATGAAGAGTCGACTCGTGGCTAAGAAGATTGTTTTTAGTAAGGGAAAATACTTTCATGTACGTTGTTGTGCTCACATATTGGATCTTATTGTAAAAGATGGACTGACAAAGATTGATCCAGCAGTGATTAAGGTAAGGAAGTTGGTGAAGTACATCAAAGCTTCCCAAATAAGAAAACATAATTTCTTTGAAACCGTTGAGACCTTAGGAATATCAGTAAGGATGGGTCTTCGCCGGGACGTGAAGACAAGATGGAATTCTACGTATCTTATGCTGCAGAGTTGCATCGCATATGAAGATGTTTTTACTCATCTGAAGTTGATGGATAAAGACTATGAGGACTCTCCTACTGAAGTAGAATGGTTTCAAATCAAGGTGGTTGTAAAATTTCTCAAGGCTTTTTATGATCTGACAACTCTATTTTCTGGCAGTAAGTATCCTACTTCTAATTTATACTTTGAAGGAGTTTGTCAAATTCAAGTCTTACTGGAAAAAGAGAGCACCAATGAAATTGAGTTCATTAGAAACATGGTAAAAGAAATGCGAGAAAAGTTTGACAAGTATTGGGAAAAGTTGAGTCCATTGTTGTCCATGGCAGTAATTTTAGATCCTCGACTAAAACTTGCATTTGTCAAATTTACTTACCAAAAGTTGTATCCTGATGAGAGGGAATTGAAGAAGGAAGTTGATCTTGTCCGTAGTAGAATGACATCACTTTATAAAGAGTACTTTAAATCATCAAATTCAAGAGCTTCTACCTCCAATGGAACTCGGGATGCAAGTACTCTAAATAGTGAGAATTCAGCCCATTTAAGAACCATGCATATGCAGGTAACATTTGCTTGACAAGTTGAGTAATAATTTCAGAAAACATTTAGTACTACATTATTTGATGATATTAATCAATATTTATGCAGAATTTGCTACAGCACAAGAAAGTGGTGGTCTGCAATCTGACAAGTCAGAATTGGATCAATATTTAAGTGAGTCGACACTACCACCGACGCAAAATCTTGACATCTTACAGTTTTGGAAAGCACAGGAACAACGATATCCAGTTCTTTCAAGAATGGCTAGAGATATTTTAGCAGTTCCTATTTCAACCGTTGCTTCAGAATCTGCATTCAGCATTGGGGGAAGGGTAATTGACCGATTTCGCAGTTCCTTATCGCCTGAAACTGCTGAGGCATTGATAACAACTCGTGACTGGGACTATGGAGTTGGTAAGTGGCACACTGGCGCAAGTCGTGTATATAATTTTTAAATAAGTTGCAAGTCTAAAACATCATAAATAAAGTTGTTTGTTGTTTATTTTTATTTTTATTTCTGTGTAGGAGCTGAAGATGTGGATGATGCGAATGATGATGGGTTGAGCGATGAAGATATAATGGAATCTGATTCACCCAATATTGATGTGGCAGTAAGTTCTTATGCGTCTAATTAGTATGCGTACTTCTTCAATATAAAACGGGTACTTATGCAAATTCTATGTATTTGACTTGAATTCATTCTTTTAATTTCACTTTTGCTGGAAATTATAGATTCATATTGGATAATTGGAGCATCAAAGTGATTATAAACTGCTAAATCACAAAGGGACATGGAAAACAGAATGTTTTTTGGATAGTAAAGAAGATTCGGATGAATCTGAACTTATCGATTCACTAGTTTAGACTAGTTCAGTAACTTTATACTGTCCACTTTTTGTATATGAAAGAAACATTAACTTGAACTTGGTCACTTGGAGTTGGAAGATTACTTCCTTAGTTCCTTACGAATCATAACCTTATTAGTTATTAACTAATGTGATATATTTTGTGCAGGAAGTGGTTATTATCTTGTTATGGTGTCATCACTGATGAATGATGATACTGCGATTCCACTTTTATTTATAGTCTTTTTCGGAGGTTTAGTTTTCTTTGTTGAACACTTGAACTTTGAATACTTCAATGCCAGAGTCCGACTCTGAAGTGATGAAGCTCTTTTGTTATATGCTTGTTGTTGTAAAACTATTGTAAGCTTATTTGTTTCGGAGTAGTATAACTTTCAAGTAGTATTTCAATTTTGGAAACTTACATAAGAAGTTCATCCATATAATATAAAACCCAGAGCCAACCCGCCAACCCGCCAGAGCCAACCCGCATAGGGTTAGGGTTGAAGTTTTCTGACCCGTTCTATAAATTTATAGGTTTAGGGTTCAGTACTATCAACCCGTAACCCGTCTAACCCGCCACGGGTCAACCCTAACCCGACCCGTTGCCACCTCTAATTTGCACTATCTTTGCAACTGTCATTTGATCAAAACAAGCATGTAGTTTATCTACATTCCAATTCTGCTGAATATAACCTAAATCCCACAAGGCAAAGTTATCAATAACATGCTGAATACTAGGAAATTCTGTGGTGGTTGGAGTAAAGAAAGTAGATCACTTATGGGCATGCACGGTAGGATGGGCTCAAGATTTTCGTGGGGAACTTAGGCTAAGGCCCCACCCATAGGTTACCCATAAAATAAAGCCCCTAATACCCATTCTTATGAACATATTAAATGGTATAGTTTGCTACTTTTAATACCCATTATAGGTATGGTAAAGGGGCAAACAAAATGGCTAAGTGGAAAATATACCACTTAGCCATGTGCAAGAGACTGACTAACGAGCAATCGAGTGTCAATCGCTTGTTGTTATTTTCAATGATCAATGGTCGAAAGAGCTAACCGATAGTCTCTAGATCACTCGACGCTATGGTCACTGCTCAATTGTTCCCATCCAAGTGTCATAAATCCGCCCTCTATAAATACTCAACTTCAAATTCATTTCAAGTCACACCAGAATTATTAAATCTCTCTAGAATTTCTCAATCTCCCACTTTAATCTATAACAAGATAAACTAATCACACCTTCTATATACTTCGTAATTTTCTGTAATATGGATTCCCAATCTCATTCTCAGGGAAAAAATAACCAAACCCAGTCTCAAATTTGGGGCAAAATTAACAAAGTTGGGGGTGGGGGTGGGGGTGGGTGGGTAGGATTCAATATCAATGAAGATGAATGCACAATTATGACATAAACCTATAAATTCTTTTTCCATCTTCGCCATTTCTCTCGAGATCGCACAATAATTCATCATAGGTTTCACCCCTAATTCTATATAGACTTACATTCCGAACTAAACCTATAAATTCTTCAACTTGTTTTCTTATTCAAAAAAATCGACAAAATAATGTTGCAAGATCCCAGTTGTGAGGGTTACTTGTCTAGCTGATTTCCAAGGGTTTCATGAACTCCAATTACTCAGGCTGGCAAAATCATTTTTGCGTCGTTCCTCACCCCTCTTCGGATAGTATATCACATAGTTTCCGCAAAGAGATAAATCTTCGTCCAGAGTAAAGTTAGCCACATTGGTCGAGATTATGGAGTGAGAGTAGAAGGTGTGAGTTGGAGAAAACTAGTCGTTGACGATAGTGTGTTTGTCACTTGATCAACTCAAAACTCTAATTGACAATTGAATATTTTTATAAAAAATAATATTGAATAACCAAACTACAAACGAATTACAATTAAAGGTTTAAACTAATAATTAAATAAAACTTAAAAATCACGCCCGCTTATATTAACTTTAATATCTTCTATTAACATGTCATACATATTCTGGTTCTGAATATAATTAGTTATTTGTGCATAGTTCTTTGTAGGTAACCCTCTCTTTGGTTCAATCTCATACCTCAACCTACATCATCATGGTTAGTCCACTATGTATCTCGACGTGTAACCAAATAACCATGTTATGCATAATTATGCAAGTGAGCATGGTCTTGTGCAATTCATGAGGACTTAAACCACGATATGGTCCACAAATTACAACGAACTTTTGCTTTAGGATTCCAAAAGCCCGTTCCATATCTTTCCTCAAATTCATTTGTTTACTGTCAATATACCGATATGAACGACCCAATTCGTCGTGAAGGGGATGATCATAACATTGAACTAAGGTTCACCATTTTGGATAGATCTTATCCGCAAGATAATACCCATGCCATGAGTTTATTGATTTTCGTTGGTTATGACATAAACTTGGAGACAAATTTCATACTTTAGATCCTCAAAATACCAAAAAAAAAAGGTGTAATATCCAATAATTATAAAATGCAACAGCTTCTAGGATAACAATTGGTTTTGGGTAATGACCCCTATATTAACCTGCCCAATAATTAGGGCATCCCAGCCATATCCAATGCATACAGTCAAGACCACATAGCATTCATGGGAATCTCATATCCTCGTTTTGCTTTAATATTTCTCTAACATCTTCCTTGGTTGGTATTCGTAAATATGTTGGACCAAAATGATTAATTATTACTCCGCAGAACAATGGAAGATACTTGTGTGAATTTTTTCTGGCCGTACGAAGGTACCGACCTTTCGAATCCGCTGGACACCTATAACCTATGATATTCTTAGGGCCAAACTAAGCTTTGTTCAGGAGTATTACCTCCAATATTAAATGCATCAAATTGATAATTAAATGAGGTTCTACCTGAGAAAGTTCATTTATGCGGAATCAACGTTGGAAATCTTGATTAGAGAACATACGATGGGAAAAAAATAATCGTGCATCAACTTCTAGTGGTACTATTATTCCCTCAATCGATGTGTATATTTTCTTCTGAATACTCTTTTGGTTATGGAACTCTAGATATCTGAATATACGAGCATCGTATGTTTGTTTAGTTCCTGATCTTAAGCTTCCTCATTATCAAGTTGTTGCAACATCCGAACATGCATTTGTTGTTGTTATTTATAACGATCCATATGTAATTGCATCTCTCCATCAGAAATTAAAAGTAAGTAAATTGAAAATGTAGGTAAAATAATTAAATAGGTGAAGATGGATATATGGTAAAGATGTATGCTTCGACGTCACAGTGGTTTCTCCATTTACAAGTGCTAGAACTCGCTCTTACAATCCTGGCCATGCCATTTCTGCTGCAGTATCTCGCAAATTGCATAAATGTCAGGAATTATGCGCAAGGCATGGTATGGCTTCCAAGTTTGGGCCTTTACTGCCTTAGGTGAGCTAAGTGAAGACACTGTCACTTTTATCAAGCGTTTGAGGAACTGCCTGGTCAGATATGATGCAAATTATAAAATTGGTAGTTCTATTTTCTATAGGTTGGGTATTATTATTTAGAAGGGTGTTGGTGCCCAGCTTGTTGCCAGGCTTCCAACACGCGGTCTTTGTAATTATCGACTCATTTGCTCCTTTTAATAAAATCCTTGGCTGGCTATTTATTTAATATGTGAATGGTGGAAAATTTATGTAAAAACAGGTGTCTGTACGTAATTGAATGAAGTGGGTGGCCTATACATAGGAATGAAATTATAGGGGGAAATAGTTGTTAACAAATTAGTCGTCAACGAAATAATTGATACCAAAATGATATTCTTGATGTCGTCAGAGATAGAATGTTTATCACTGGTCCTATCCGGAGCAACGCTTGATAGAATCCGTCGTTGTACAATTTTCCCATAGTGGCGCGATTGGTTTCGCAAACCGCCTGGTGTAACATATGAGTTTTTTGACAACACCTATAGGTACCAGTCTTTTTTTTCAAACAAATTTAAATATAAATGTCAAAGTATTAAAAGATGTCCATACCCAATAAGGCTAAAACATATTGTGAAGTCCCTAATTAAAATAAATTTAAATCTTGATCTTAAATTACTAAAATATAATATAGTGATGATTGAACCATTACCACCCACCACCTCCGCCTCTGCCACAACCATCATCACATCTTTCAACAACCACCACCATGCTGCCACCACCAATGTGCCTATACCAAGTGTTACTACACCTAAGGTGCCCATACCAAGTGCGCAAATATCAACTGCACCAATTCCAGTAGAACGTCTACTTTGGGACCTAAACATGTTGTAATAACTAAAGAGGAGTACTGTTTACTATCGCATCTTAAAAAGTGATGACAGATGGAGTACACCAAGATATCTTAATTGGGCCAACAACTACACCTGAACACGGTGGAAGGCTACCCAGACCTCCAACAGTACTAAACACAACATTTGTGGTACATATATATGGAAATATGTTCCATTTTTTAAGATTTATTAGCTCTCTACAAGGTACGTAAATCAATTAACATCACCTTAACCTTACCGTGACTACTAATTTTCCCATAATCTACGTAATATGAACAACTCGGAGAATCCGATACTAAGTAGTATGGATACATCAGGAACTGATACTGCTGAGTAAATAAAAGGTATGTTCGAAATGAGATCTGCTCGGAAGATCATATACTAAGTAAGTAAAGATACTTCGTAAGAGAAGATGCTAAGAAAAAAAAGGTACGTCTGT
The DNA here is from genome assembly GCA_023531295.1 of Papaver armeniacum. NCBI lineage: Eukaryota > Viridiplantae > Streptophyta > Magnoliopsida > Ranunculales > Papaveraceae > Papaver > Papaver armeniacum. The sequence continues at coordinate 25,530 of JAJJWW010006959.1, read as the reverse complement.
AAAAAAAAGACGAGTAAGCAAATAAGCTAAATAAAGAGATATCTCAAATGAACAGATAACTCAGGAAACAGAGATAACTCAGAGAACAGAGATAACTCAGTAAGTAAATAGTTAATTAAGAAGATAATGTAAGTGCAACTAAGTTGATAAATCACACAAGATATTACGTGGTTCGGTTAATCTTAACCTACGTCTACGGGTAAAGATGATAAGTTTATTATTGATCTTGCTACATTTGAGTGGAAGAACTCCATTGTAGAAAGTAGGAAGCTCTAGAAGTAAAGAGTAGAGAGAGCATTTCCCTAATTCCTAACCAACCCAAGTTGACCCCTTCTCTTGAGATGAGGATGGGTATTTATAGCTCCATATGAATCATGGATATCTTTGATGTCTTATGTTCTATCGAGATCTGATGGTCCTTGGTCAATCTAGTACCTTCGTTGGCCGCCCACCATCTCCAATCAGACAATGCCACCTTAACTTCCTCCATGTGCCATCGTGAACTGTGAAACCTCTGTACAAGTTCGTTGGACGCGTACCTTCGTCAGTCAGAGGATGCCACGTACTCTGAGCCCACGTGGTTGACGACCGCGCCTTCGTACTAAAAGTTGTGCAGATTGCTCAGCTACCTCTGACAGACAGACACACCCATGTGCCTATACTACAACCTATTGCTTAATAACTAAGCAATCTTGGTAGTGATTTGGTGTACTCCGTTGTAGCGTACTTTGATACTATAACTTTTAACATTGAGCCACACGTTGATAGAGATAAATTCATAACTCAGCATCCTAAGGAGAGATGTAGTGTGCGTTGTTGTAACATAATAAGTTACTCCACCTTTAATGTTGTGCCACGTGGCACAACAAATTTTTGGTACTCACACTTACTATCATTCAGCACCTGCTGTACAATAACTTATGTTTCAATCACCTCAAAATACACTACCTGAGCAGTCAAGCCTCCACTTTAATATACCACCTTTTCCAAATCAGTCATCTTTGTCAAATCAATTACCAAACTAGCCAACAAGAGTTCTAAATCAAGAATTCATAAATTATAGCTCGTTAGTTAACTAATATGGTAACACCGAGACATGTAGTTTCTGAATCGAGATGGGCTGTGTGAGTTGACTTAGTCCAAAATTCAAGGAACTTGGAAATAAAAAGGTAACTTAAATCTAAAAAAGATAAAATCAAGTTGCTGGTCGATAAGCTAAAAAGATGATCCAACTTACAAGTCCATTCTTGGATTACGAGAAGACTCATAAAGTTGATAGCCTTTCCTCTTACCTGAAAGTTGATGAAAAATAATAAGTCGAAACTATTGTAAAAGAATATAATGATTAAAAAAATCTGAAAATTTATTGCTCAAACCAAGAGAAAGAAAAAAAAAGTTAGCTTGGAGTGAGTCGTTGGCAGTAGACTGGGAAGCACTGACACAGACACAACACGACACGGATATAGGGACTGGCAGAATTCAAAATTATCAGGACACAGACACATTTATATATATATCAGTTAAATAATTTTTACATACTAAATTTATAGTGTTATGGTATAAAATTACATTAATCATGCAACAACATGAAAAAATTTTAATTTTATGCCGTTAGGTTAGCCCACATGTATAAAAATTAATTATTATACTAATTTCCGTGACACTCTATATTATCCAACTAGTAAAATAGAGTATAAATTGTTACATGTGCGTCGTGTCGGTGTCCCACGCGCATCCTGCGTCCGACGCGAGTCTAATGCGGACTCGACACCCATATCGGTGTGTCGGTGCTTCACAGGCCGTAGATTATCGATTGACAGAGCACACCCAAACTCCCGGAAACCAGAAAACGTAAGTAGATACTTATCATTACCGACGGTGCCATTTTTATCGGTGTTTCCCTTGGTTGACAGAGCACGCCCAAACTCCCCGAAAGCAGAAAATATAAGTAGATACTCATCATTGCCGATGGTACCATTTTTAGCGGTGTCGTCTTTACCTTAATTTGAACATGACTGTTTGGCTACTCTATTTTATGTTGTATTAGATCGAAATCCTGATCTCTCTTAACATGAACCTACTTCTCAAAAAGAAGAAATAAACTGGATGGAATTATACATAATCATATAGTCTAGTAAGCTACTCGTAAGCAAGATAACTGAACTTTTGAGCTTTATCAGTACTCCTATAAAAGATATTCTTTAAATTTGAACCCCTTGAAGATATAGAACTAAAATCAATCTTCAGTTATTGAGCAGTAATATTCTAGTTTTCAGGCATAAGTTCATTCGCCTCCAGAATTTTCTTCATGAAACTAAAAAAAAATCAGAATCCATCTTTATTGGAGTGCAATTAATAAGTCTAAGATACTCATGGATAATGTGAGGAATGATAATTTTAAATCCACAACAAGATGAGACTCGAGAATCAGAAGTTCATCCTGAGCATAGTCTGTAACCTCATAATTCTTCGAAGAAACATAGGATCAAAAACGAACTTCAAGATCCTTAGGGAGATCATAAAATTCAAGGATCGAATCAACAAAATTTGGAACAAAGTTTGCAGAAGTAACAATTATTGATATTGAAGATATTATAGCATCGCTCGGTCGAACTCAAAGTTTTGCTATCTCAAGCTTGTTGTCAATTTTAGATGTACAAAATTATAAGTTGATTTATATTATACTAAATTTCTAAGGCTAGGATTAAAGTATGGTAGTTGAGTTTCAGACATCATTGAATAACCCTCGAAGATTCAAGAACGAAAAACAAACGAAGAAATTTGTGAGAACTTCATCAACAAAGAGGTGTGTGAATACTGACCTATCCTATTTACCCATGGTATACCATTCTATCTTATGAGATTATGTCGTATGATTTCAGTAAAAACTTATATTGCAAAAAAGAAATTTTGAATAATTCAAGTTTTTCTCAAGGTTAAATTCTCACAATCTTAGTTAGAACAATTTATTGTTCACAAACTATTTATCTCTCAAGTTGATCATTTGGAAATTCCCCAAGCAACAATGCATATTGTCTATGGATATTGGGATGTTTCAAATTTAATTATGAGAGTTTTAGAACTACTCAGCGCAAGGTATACATATTTGTATGTTTTACCAAAGTTAGAAGTTCTGAGAATAGTAGAGGTTTGCAAACCCAGTTTGCGAACCCTTTACATCCTAGTTTCGGAAATGGGGTAGGTTTGCAAACCTATGTGAACTGACTTCGCGAATTGCCAAGGTTTGCAAACTTATACGGTTCCACTACTAGCGTAAATCACGAGTGATTTTATATGACTATGTTCACTTTTGCTACTACTCACATAAATACTTCTAATACAACTTTTTCACGAAATCATTGTGGGTTCGTGAATTATTGTTTCGTCTTGAGTGTTATTGAACATCGCTTATGCTTGAAAGCTCGAAGGCCTACTTGCCGATATGCACTATCATTGTGCATGGTTCCAACCCTGGACCATAATGTACATTTTTCTATGTAATTTCAAGGAGGAGTTTTCCCATGCTTACATGAGTTCCTAATAACAATTTTAGCTTAAGAGAAAGTGTTTGCTTGAATCTCAAGCAACCTTAGTTTGAATTCAAAGATTGTAGCTTTAAAAATCAAATAAAGAGATTCTTGCAACTCGGATTTCTTAATCCTCGACACCCTTGTTTCCTAGTTAACTATGCTAGAGTCGTCCTCTATAACCTAGGTTCTTTACAAACCGTATTCTAGGTTACGACTTTGAAGACTTCACTTAGGGATTCGTGAATCTCGATCCACTATCTTTACCCGATAGTGGTTATTGAAGTTCATGGAATTTATATCAGAACAAGATAGAAAGAGATCACAAAGTTCTCTTCTGCCTTAGATTTTGTGATTCCTCAAGATAGATATCTAAACTCTTCTTTGATTTGTTTGGATTGTTCTTGAAGGTGATTAGTGATTAAGGCTTCTCTGCTAACAGAGTAAGTGCTCTGATCCATGAGGTTTGGTTGGACTTTTTCTACCGCAAAAGATTTCAAAACCTAGGTTAAAACATTAAAAAATAAAATAAATAGCGAAACGGAGGAACGATTCCCTTCAAAATTTTCATGATGCCCATTCAATTTAAAATTGGTTGTCAAAATACTGGACTTTTGGGCTTTAAGGGGCTTGAGCCAAGGGGAATGAGGCCCTGGTTCAGCCCCTGTTTTTAGTTATGAGCCTACGTATGTTTTTAGCTAACTCTATAGGCGGGAAGACTAGAGTGATAAATACGATTTTTGAACGTTCTACATCTCTTACGTAGGTGAAGGTACTCTAGTACAGCTGGATTTTTATTATTACTCCTTCCGTCCCAAATTAGTACAAATGGATTTTTATTATTTGTAGATTGTACAATTATTAAGGCATTGAGAAAATGGAATATGTTTAAGTTTTATTTTTATAATTATACTCTTATGGATAATAACTAGTAAAACTTAGAAATGATTTATCTCTTAAACTATATCACGGTTTTTCGTAAACTTTATACTGTTGAAAAGCATTTTAAAACACTTATGTAACGAATATAAACATGGCTATCAAATTATATATATTTCTTATAGTAAAAATAATCAATCAAGAGGGTAATTTTAGAAATACCCCATAGATTAGTGAGATAGCTCAATTATTTACGGGACAAAATTTAATATCAATTAGCTCAATTAATTTGGGACGAAGAGAGTATTACTCCCTCCGTACCTATTATATAGGCGGAATTTTCATTTTCCCCTGTACCAATATATAGGCGGAGTCCAATTTCCTAGATAAATAATTCCAGACATACCATTGTTTATGGCACATAGATAATAATGTTATGAACAGAACAAAGGGTAAAACATGAAAAACACATGAAAATTTATGAGCTCAAGGCACTTTTCTTAATCCACGAGAGTTGACCCCATCCGCCCATATATGTGGTACGGAGGGAGTATTTATTTATTTTTTTTTGTCAAAAGTGTTGATTCCTTAGGTAACAACGCTACTCAAACTCGCGCTTCTTTGTGTTTAAAAAACTCTCTGCAAAACCAAAAGTATTATTTATTTATTTATTTTGTCAAAAGTGCTACTTCCTTAGGTAACAATGCTACTCAAACTCGCGCTTCTCCGTGTTTGAAAAACTCTCTGGAAAACCAAGGGTGCCCACAGAAATTAATATCCCAATATTTTGTTCGGAAATGTCTGAAGTACATTTTTCTTAATAGATAAAGGAAATTAGGAATAAGGAAAAGTGATATCGACAAGATGGCGTAGATATATCATGATTTATAAAGGGGATACCAGTCCTACTAGGGCCTGATACCATTTCATCAATCCAATGATCAGGATCGCATAATATCTTTTTATCTTATATGCAGGATTGGTATCCCTTTATAAATCATGAGATATATGAATGATATTGGCCTTTATTTTTGATCTGTCCTTGCGCCAGGTCCTTTGTTAAAATTAATCCTCAACACGTGTTAGATTCAAAATGCAGGTTTTGATGCATTGCCCTCTGACATAAACAATACGGTCAGCAGGGATACTATGTCTGCTGCTTCTTAAGTCGTAATGAAAGTTAATTGAATAGAAGAAAATTAAAAAAATGCCTCGATCATCTTTCTGAAAATGGCTTACAATGGTTTAGAGCAACCACAGCGGGCGACTAAATCCAAATATTTGGTAAATGAATGAGACGTAGTGGGACGTACTATCGACTAAACCCCGACTATCGACTAAATCCCAGACTATATTTGGTCTGGACCAAAGAGTAAACCCAAATATAGTCGAACGAACTTATAATCCACGCCCCACCACCAGGCGGGTATATAATGTACGCCCCACACCAGGCGAACGTATAATCCACGCCCCACACCAGGCGTGGTTTATACCTCCGCCCCAATTTTTTTTTTTTTTGAATGGGGCGTGGTTTATACCTCCGCCCCATTTTTTTTTTTTTTTGAATTTTCGGAATCTCACGCCCCACCACCAGGAAAACGTATACTTCACGCCCCACACCTGGCGAACGTATAATCCACGCTCCACCAAATTTAGTCTTCCACCCGTAGCGTCACACACCAGACTAAACCCAAATTTTGGTCTTTTTTTCCCTCTTTGGTCTTTGGTTATACTCGCACCACCGCAGTCGCTGAACAGTCAAAAGTACTATACATCTATCAGAGATCAGAGAGCATTCATGGTATTCTGAGGTCTCATCAAGGGTGTCCACCTATTAGTCGTAGTGTGGCTTCAATCTGCCCTTTATGTATGAAATAATGACTACAGTGAACCATAAGAGTTAAGTTCCTCGGTCTGTGTTCAACAAACAAACGGAAAAAAACTTTCTCTTTCCAAAAAGAGTGTATCAGACAAAAACAGAGAGGAAAACTTTATCAACAAAGAGTGTTTCAGACAAAAACTTTCTCTTTCCAAAAAGAGAGAACTCTCAACGAAGACCTCTTCTGTATAATTCTTCCCTGCTCAGATCGGCTCCTTTGGAGCGGATCTGAGCAGATCAAGCTCCGTCATTCGTTCAATCTCACATTGATCTATAAGTTTGTTGTTTTAAATTTTTGTTTTTAGTTACCGATTGGGTATTTCAAACAGGCCTGTTTTTGTTGAAATTTTTGGGTCTTGCCCCATGGATCTAAGTTTGTTCGCGCAGGAAGAGGCTGTGATCTTTTACAATCAGGGAATATCATCATTTGCAGTTCGATTGTACGGACAAGACTTAGCAACACCAACTTTTTAGTAGCGAAAAAGGAATCTTCCGACGCTTTATCCTCAAGTGATCTCCTTGCTTCCCCGACCTAAAAGTATCAGTTAGAGCCCGGATAATGTATGGATTGTGTGAGAACTACTCAGATCATGTCGGCATCATCGGTTCCAGTCTATGAAATCCAATCTTCAAAACCTGTGGTGGTTCTTTCTTCAGATCCTCCGAATTGAAGCAGACCCTCTTTAGCTTCTGTTTTGGGAGGTAATCTGTTTGTATCTTCCTATTGTCATTCGTGTGTTAAGATGTTTAACAAATCGAGATCTTTTTAGATCTCCTTTTGTATCTGCAAATAGGTCCTGGTCAAGTATATTTGGGGGAGCTTGTTGCCTTATAATTTGTGTTATTCAATTAATTTCAGTTCTTGTTTGTGGTACCCACAGATTTCTTTTATCCTGTTTTAGTTTTGGTACCTAAGGTTAATATGCTAGCTTTTCTTCTTGTTTTAGCTTTATATTTAACCATCTTAGGATTAGTAGCGAAGGAAAAGACAACAATAATTCATTCAAGATCTGCATCAAGTTCATCTACATTTGTTACCTCATCTTCAATGCCGAGTCAGCCCGATTCTTTCCGATCTGACACTTAAAGACCGATTGATTTCCACCGATACTTCGGACACCTTGGTTACTTGAGACACTTTGGTTACTTTTTTGCCATCATATTACTAGTTGGTTCACTTACCTTGATTGCATTAGGCACTCTAAACTTAAAAAACTACAGTTCATGTTATTTACATGTTCTGATGAATATTGGGTTGGATTTGATCCAGTCATTGCCTTGTGCTTTGACACATATTGGTTTTGTTTTCAAAACCAGTTTGGCCCTAGTTGTTTGTTCCTCTCCTTTGAGAGAGAGAAGAAGGTCTTCTGGAACTTTTTTTAGATCTGTAGAGATAGAATTGATAGGCAAGAATTGGTGGAGATACTTGAACTTGTATGATTATCTTGTGATCTTGAAAAATCTCTGTAAGGTTTTCCGATTTCCTAAATTGGTTTTCTATGTAATCTATTGAGGTTAGCCTCTTTTTCGAAGAAAAAAACAAACAAAATGTGTAACACCGAAACATATATAAATAGATTAGACTATGGAGTATCAACATGATCACCTAGAAGATTAAAAAAACACCGAGTTCTCTTGACTACTTATGGTATGTGTTCAACAAACAAACAAAAGTAAGACTGAAACATATATATACAAATAAAACTTCGGAGAATCAACAATGATCACCTAAAAGATTCAAAAAACACTGAATTCTTGACCACGTACAATCATAATGGGTATGTGTGATCGCAAAAAAAACTAACAAACAAGCTCCTATTGTTAAGTTCCTCAAAATTGTTAAGCTCCTCAAAGCGTTGTGGCTCCCGTAAATCTGCGGCTACCAAAACAAATACCGTGGGGAATAGACCTTTTGACATCGAATTCTTCACTACGTACAATGCACTAACCTGATCACATAAAAGAAATCAAACTATATAAGGTAATCCATATTCCACAAAGAGAACAATCAATGACAAGAACATGATGCATATACTAATTGTGGTAAACAATTTATACATCTATAACAAGGATACATGCCATAAGGCATAAGGATATTTGTGTCTTGTTTAAAATTGCAAATATTAATCCTCTATCTTACTTATACAATAAGGCTAACCCCTATGAACTAGATATCTAGCTGCTAGATTGATCATCCACGTCAGCTAGGGCAACCTAAGTCCTATGGTATTTCTAATCTAGCAGCGAAACACTGAATAAAACAGAGCTGAACGCTGAACCAAACAACGCACATAATTTTATTTTATTTCTCTCTCCTTTTTTCCTCTCTCTCTCACGTTTCTCTCTCTTTTTCTTCTCTCTCTCCTTCTTTTCCTCTCTCCACGCCTCTCTCTCCCTCTTTTTCTTCTCTCTCTCTTCTTTTCCTCTCTCTACGTTACTCTCTCCCTCTTTTCCTTATCTCTCCATCTTTTCTCTCTCTCCATGAGAAAAAAATTATATAGCGCTTATTTGCCTATATTACACATAATGCACCTATTCCCTATTAGCCTACAAGAAGCCTGTAAGTAAGAAAAATTTAGCTCAAAAAAATGCAAAAGCAAAATGTATCAGGTAAGGAATATAATGAACAATAGCAATGTGATGTGATTGGTAAACAGTAGAGGAAGCTAATGTGAATGGTGTCTCAAACAACTCAAGTCTGATTAACAACATACATCTAAAAGGGTTCCAACTTCCACTGATTCACTAGGCAGACAACCCATGATTCAGGGTTCTTTATACCTAACCTGATGAAAAATTGCAACCGGTGCGCCATGTAAAAATTAACAGATTTTTTAACGGCTTCTCTTCACATACTTAGTAACTAGTGATCTTCACACATTAAAACTAGTGAGACGGAAGAGTACTGTATACACATAATTCATCATTCGCCACGTGTCGGAAGAATTACATGTGGAAGGCGCCGCCCAGCCTAAGACATCAAAGACACGATGGCACATCTCAACACCCAAGGAACGCGTCAGCTACCTTCATTCATCATCGGATCCATCCAACGCCACAGCCTGGGAGCGCTTTGGCATCGAGTCACTGAGAAGTACTGAAGAGCACCCTAAGATCTGCTTTACTCCATCTCGAGGAGAACTCGAGATCAACGGAGAAGATTAATCCCACTGACGCGGATATAACGGGGGCCGCAGACAGCTGTCTGGCACGTGCAGGCGGCCCAACCACCCGCATTAATCACTCTATAACGCAAGTGCGTGTCAATAACCTGTAGAGGAGAGAAGAGGTGAACCATCGTTACCATATATGGCTATTTGGAGCCATCGGTTAATACTTGAAGATACCAGCGATCAACACAAAGATCAAGAGGATAAGGTTGCAACTGTCTCACGATAGTGGACCCCCATGTTTTATCCCTATAAATGCCTCTCTCTACTAAGAGATAAGGGGTCGAACATTTTATGAGTTAGAGTGAGAAATAGGAGCAGGAGAGAGAGAATTAGCAAGAGTAAGTGATAGATTATCTTCGTCTGGCTTCGTTATTCACTTCAAAGTCATTCGACTATCTTGTAATCCCCTTAATGCATAGTAAAACGACTACCGAAGTGGATGTGCCTTAGTCTTTGAACCATGTAAATCATTGTCTCATTTATATTCAAAGACTATATTTTCTCGCTTTATTTGATATGTCTGATCTATTATACATCGATCGGAGAGCAACTAAGTTGTATTTCCTTGACTAGACAGGGCGAGCCCGGAACCTGACGAGTCAATGAGTCATCGTTTGATTCAGCACCATACCATTTGGTTCCTTTAATTGTATGTGAATGCATGCGAATGATTGTTTGTGAACACGTGGATGCCAGCGTTATTCTTGTGTTCACAATATATGCTTCAGAAACTTGGACTGTCCTAAAAGATTTATCTTATCTTTGTGATTTTACCCTATTTTTGGCCCTCATGGTATTCTCTAAATAATAAAGTGTTGGTTTCAGTTTCAGTCAAAATCTTCCTTTCAGCGATTTTCTTCACGAGATTAAAATTTATTGTCTCTGGATTTAAATAAATATATACTTATCTTTGTTTTTTCATGTTTTGAATAAAACTTTGCACAAGTTATCCTTGTTTTCGAAAACTCAAAACTCACAACATCTACGCATTTTTTTAGAGTTTTTCATGTTTTCCTAATTCAAAACTTATGGATCTGTGTTTTTCCTTAGAGCATTCGTACATTCCATGTTCCAAACTTAAAAATCCGCTTTTCTTAGAGTTCTCCACAATTTTCATACAAGACGATCTATTTGCACTTCCCTTTAAAGGTGTTTTTTTAGATCCGTGAATAAATCCGCATTTATAATTGTTAAATACGCCTTTTCAAAATTTTCTCCTTAACGATCCTCAAAGCCTTCACATTTGGACTAGCTTTACTAATAGACCATGGATATTGGATTTTTGATGATGTTTAAGCTAATGCGAGACAAAGGAATCGGGATGGAAAAATAAGGATGCGAAAAACCAAAGGCATCATCAAAGAAACACCAAGAGACGACAATGATTATGACACGCAGTAAACAAAAGGGTGAAAAAGCGAAGGCACCAAACCAGAAGCCAGATGCAGCGGAAATCACTTCACCGTCAATGCACTCAAAGCTATGATAGCAAGGAAAAAAGCGATCCACGGCTTCGAGCTCACCAACAACGAGAGGGATTTAATCAACGATGCAACATCCAGCCCTTGGAATGCCGACAACGAATGATCAGAACCAGACTCTACCAGTTGCTCCTGACCAACGCCCCCTCGAAGCAATTCCACGGTTAAGTTAAGATAAGCACCCCCGGATCCAAACAAGGCCAAGATCACACTAATACCGTCCGGGGCGAGGGACAGGTCGGAACTCCGAACCAAGGATCGTAATCATTTCCCCCAATTGATGTAAAGAGCTCGAGGAATTGAAGAAGAACAAAAGAAGACATATGCAGAGGTCAGGCCTTATTAGCTTGAGAAAATCAGAACTTCCCGAGAGAAAAATCGCCTAAGCATAGGGCCGGCCTGATGACATGATGAAGCTAATTCTAAAGCACCGAGAGACGAACCACAATTGGATGCGTTGTGAAAATCGAACCCTTGAACCGATGAGTAACCAGAGGTTAGATCATCTGATCCAGATTATGTGCGAGATTGGACTATTTTGATAGTGAGAGCCGAAGATCGAGCAATCCGCAACTCAGGATGATCGTCAACAAGCGATGGAGGATCTTACGTCTTTGAAATGATAAGTGAGATCAAGCAAGTAAATCTAGACAAAGAAGACTAAAAGACGCTGATGAAAGAAGCCAACACCACTCCCACTGGTTCCGCATTTGGCAGGCTCTTATTTCTCGAAGTGCTCTATCCCGACGTTTGAAAAAGTTACGTTGGATCAGCGACCGGCCCACACCTTCCGTATTACAATCATATCTTTGGCTCGATGGGATCAAAATGACGCAATCCTCTGCAGATATTTCCTTCAAGTTTGAAAGGGTCGCTATCTTGGTTCGATAACCTTCCACCAACTCCATGGGCGACTCCTACGACCCGACTTCTTTGAGAAGTTCTTGGGGACATACATGTACAACAAGGCTGTTAACGCAGGATGGACAAGTTATTCTCATTGTGATCAGCACAAGGAGACAACCGGGAATATACGAATAGATGACATAAGATTTGCCCAGCAATAGGAACGAGATCCGTGGGTCGGCATTAATCTGCTACAAGCGGGGATTAGATAGGATGAGCCCGCTTATTTGTCGAGATTCATGGAAGCGTTAGACGATCCGAAGAGAGACCTTGGGGTAATTATCGAAAGCATGCTAGGTTGGAAGAAATCCAGCGGGGAAAATCCCAGATCCCAGACCCAGAGATCTCATCGGACTCATTCAGTAGAGCAAGCTAGAAGGATCAAAGAGGGCGGTTGAGCGGCCTAGCGAAGATAGAAGAGGTGAAGGAGCGATCGGCGGGCGTGATTACTAAATCAAGACCGGTCTATCTGGCCCAACACCAACTACACCCGCATCACGAGGGAGATCAAAACCAGGAGAACACCGGAGGCCATGGTCAAAGGAAAGCAGCCCCCAAGATCCGAGAAATCAAGAGACTCCGCGAGTATCACTGATTCAACGGCACCCATCGAAAATATAAGAATCTCAAGATAATGATCCAAAAGGTGATAGAGCAGTGACCTCAAGCAAAGCATACACTGCTGAAGGCGGAACAACGAAGATAGGGCTAAACGGGCAAGCAGAGTTCAACTGCCGGGAAACCGAACGCTCAATACCATCTCATGCTCCCGAGGCTACATGACCTGGGTGCCTCAGGACAGAAAAGGATAAGAAAGCAATTTGAGGATTCTGCAGGCTATACAAAATCGGCGGCGTAGGAAGTGAACGAACGAGCAATGGATGAACGCACTACCCCTTGGATTACCGAGGGAATTGGAAGAGGACATGGAAGATCATAATGATCCTCTCGGTCCTCCGTTACGCGGCGGGGATGCAATATCAAAGAATATCCTCATAGATGGAGGGAGTTGATAAATGTTCTTACATGATACGTTCAAACGAATGGAGCTAAATGATTTAACAACTAATTGATAGACACATTTTGTCTAAGTTGTGTCCTCAATTTTTATAGTGTTGGAACTACGATTTTTATTACTAATATTGTGTTTTTATGTATTTTGGTATTTTTTGAAATAAATATTTTTGGAAAAATCGCTCGAAAAATTACAGTAAGAGCACCCCTGAGGTCATTTGCTATACGGACTCCCATTTTGGATGGTGAGTACCTCAATTACTAAGGGGCACCCCCCAGTATCAAGTGCTATTCGCACCCCATGTCTATGGGGAGGTCATCCCTACATTTTGAATTTCAAAATTGGCGGGAAACTGTTGCGGTGAAGAATGAGTGGGTTTGTAGTTTTTGTGCGATTTCGGTGAGACTCTTGGTGAAATTGTTTGGGAAGTTTTTTTGGGCATCACAGGCATGGTGTGGTCGCCGGAATTGATTGATTGGCCATGGATAATCGTTTGGGAGCAAAACAGGGTTCTTTGAAAACCCGAGACTGTTGTTTGGATTGGGAAGTTGTCTAGAGAGATCCAATAGGTAAAATCTGTTGCGTTGGGCCTGTTTCATCTAAACAGGACTGGTAGGTCCATCAAATCAAGGAAAGGGATGCAGCGTAGGGATTGAAGTGAACCTGTAGTCCAATGATGCTTGGGTTTCTGTTGGTCTTGTGTCGACTCGTTCTTTTCATGTGTTGGAGGCAAGTTTGGAGCAATGAAACATCGGTTTTCTGCTGGCCAAGACAAGAAAGGGAGGAAAATATTCAGGATATATTCTTTAAAGGCTGAGTAATGGAGGATGATTGGAGTTAATGAGGAAGATTATTGTCGTCGTGGAGTATAAAAAGGGATTGGGGACTCGAGAGAAGGTGAACGAGGTGATTGGGGAGATAACAGAGCAAGAAACAAAGTTCAAAAATCTCTTCTTCTTACTTATTGAATAGAGCTCAAGAACATTAGACCCATGAGAAGACAGTCGTTGTGCTACAGTGACAATTGACAATTTATCATTCTCTGTAACAGCTAGTTTGTAATATAAATAAGTGTTACAAACCTTGTTTTAATAGTTTTCTCCATTTCATTATTTGTAAACACCCTTTGAGCAATGCAAAATCAAATTTTGGCGTGTTTCCATGATGAGAAGCTAAACCCATCCTCTGGGGCGACGGAGGAAGCCAAGTTTCAAAATGTGGTAATTATATCAATTCTTGTTACTTAATCTTTGCTATTATTCAATTGATTTATGAGTTTCATTGAATGATTGTGATTACAATTGATGGGTCATGCTTTTAGCTTAGATATATTGATGTCCCATGCTTTAGTTTTACACCCATTACTTTAAATCTACCTTAGGCAATGAATTAGAGTCAATAAAACTTTATCATTTGAACTTTATTGTTTAGAATTGATATCCGAACCATATGAGTGCGAAATTGGTGAATCCTAGCCTTTAGTCTCTCCATAATTTTTACAACACTTTATTTGAGTGTTGATGGTGGATTTTCATTTAAGGCTAAAATTACTTAAAAGCCAAAATTAGGCGCTAACATCTTGCAAAAGATAAAGCCATTAATAAGAGATGAATACTTCTTCACTTTACTAATTCACCTAGAATGGAGCATGTGAGCAACAATCCCAAAGATTCAGGAATTAAATACGAAATTCATCCAGGATTTAGCATGTGGCAAACAATCCCATATACCCTTTGAATTTACAATCATTATTAATTAATGCATAACCAGCTTTGTATTTCTGTACTCATTACCGGTGCGGCATGACGACTGAGTGTTGTTCTCGAGAGAGCAACACGAACCTCCAACATTAATAATGAAGCATGTAAAATACCCATTTAAATACCTCTCGTGTGTTATACTAGCCCGATTGAGCATACAACTCGGTGTGTTATACTAGCCCGATTGAGCATACAACTCTCGGTGTTATACTAGCCCGATTGAGCATACATCTCTTTCGGTGTGTTATACTAGATTGGAGCATGTTTGAACTGGACCCATATCGGTCTGAAGCGATCACGACCATCCAACTTCACCAACATGATTGGATGGCTTAGGTTGAATCATGACCCCAAGCAGGTATTGGAATATTCACTCACCGACCCAACGCGGGCCCCATGGCCTCGGCCTCAAAAAGGGTGGCATAGCTTGCCAAACCGTCCAAGCCAAAGCAAAGATGGACGAAAAACCTAAATTAGGGTTTTGCGGCGCATGTAATGTGTCGCAAACAGTCTCAACCATCCATTTTCGCAGGCATAGATGAAGGGTGTAGATGTAGATTCAAAGGGCCCCGAGCATGTCAACACAAACAACGGGCTCCGCCTACATACATGACTGACGGTGGGACTAACTATAGTTGGTCGTTACTGGTTAAATGCCTAAACAAGGCATGACGACGGGCCGGGTGAAACCCTAATTAGGTTTGAACATCATGAGCGCCCATTTTCTCCTCGCACGAACGGGGGTCGAGGATTAGACTAGCAGTCCAAAGTGCGTATCAACATGACCACCATGGGCCCATCTATCTCCACACCCGACGATCGGCCACAGGAATATCATGCCCGGTTGCCTCGATTCGCACGCCCGAACTAGGCATGGTCACACCTCCCGATTGCAAATCTAATCTCGACCACTCAACTGCCTACAAATTGAGTGGCTTAGATCACGTTTCTATGGGATATTAAGGTGGGACGTGTACACCCAGCTCGCCATCTGTATACCAGACTAATCGTCAAGACCGACCAAGCTTGGTCATCTTGAAACGCAACGCGCCAGTTGGAATGATGCGATGTTTTGCGGCACCAAATTTTACGCACCAAATTGATCTCGACCACTCAATCCCCTGCCGGACAAATTGAGTGACCCAGATCACACTTTCAGACAATGAGGTATGGGCGCCTTTCACCGTCATGTCGTCTACACACATGCACGATCGGCCCTGCCAAAATTGTATCTCAAGCTTGATTCGACTAAGTCAAGAGTGATGCTTGCACCTCTTCAAAACCCTAATTCTACCAACGGTCGCAGATGAGTGTCTCAAAGATCATCTGCGTCGAGTCCAACTTCACCGCTTGGTTATACAACCTCGGTGGGGGAGTTAATTGGTCGCTGAGAAATCATGGTGATCACCACCATTACTTTACCACACCATGTGGTCGGGCCAAGGAGGCCACTTGCGCAACCTCCAAACCATCACATGAAGTAGGCTGGACATGAGGCTATTTTGAGACGCTCAAATAAGCGATGCTTCATACATGCCGAATATACTCGATGCAATACCCGCGATAGAATACACACGATACTTCATAAGTATCGCTTCCTAAATAACTTAGTTATTTAATCTAGCATTACATGCTACTTTCTGTGGGTCCCACGATCCACACACTCGAGACATCAATCATGTCACAAACTGGGGGATACATACTTGGGTATTGGTCTGGCGGTTTACAGTGTGCAGCGCACAACGCGCCATAAATAAACGTGTAAGTCATGGACGGTTAGTGATGATGGTAGAAGTGGGCAAGACTGGTCGTGTGACACCAACACAACTCCACTACTCCATCACTCCACTTTCTCCACTTCCCACGAGATACGAGGGTTAGGCTTAAAGACTTGTATAAATAGGTTCTCCTCCTATTTCCAAAAAATGCAAGTCAGGACATCGAGGTAAAAGGACATCCCGTATTCAAACACTTCTAACCGATAGCTTACATCCCTAATCCACCCAAAACTTTTCGATACATGTCCTGCCATAGCCAACACCTTCACAATCTCAACACCTTCTTCGCTTCTCCTAAGATCAACCCCATCTCATTCACTTTGTGACCTGAAAACAAGTCCTGAACGGCCATTTCTTGTTTTAGGCAGGATTTGCACGTATTGATTTCGACCCTACAAGCACTCCCGTGGCAAGGTGTATTTGTTTAAGGTTTAGACTCATTTCTCATCCACACCCCAAATTACCAAAACCGGCAGAAATAATTTTCACCCATAAACAATTGGCACCACAGCTGGGAGGTTAATCTCTCGGTTGTAAAGTCAATTTCTTCGAAATCCGATTCAATTTTATCAATTTCAAAAAGGGTAGATCTTAGAACCAATTCAATTAGCAATTCATTTCAAGATGGTGGAACTTCGTGTCCGGATCAACAATCAATTTCCGATGGAGCTAGTGTAGATAACACTCCTCGGTGTCATTTACGCTAGTCGGTGAGCTACCGTGGTCAATACATCTCGTGGAGCCGTCACTTTTATCACCAACGCTAGCGGAGCAAGAGACATTCCAAAAGAGTGTAACACCTCCCATCACGAGCCCAGCAAAGCCAAGAATCCGGCATCTCCTCAAGTGTAATGCCCAAAGGGTCACCAGAGCAACAACCTTCACTCCTTCATCGACGAGGAGCCGAGGACGAGGAGGGACCACTGTCCATTAACATTGCTGGAGACTTGATGGAGAAGGGAAGTTCTTGATAAGACTAAACGGATATGGTCAGCAACTCATAAAGAGGTGCCCACTTTTCTTAAAACTTTAATCGAATGATTGCCACAAGATTCACTGGCAATCCTTGGAGACAACAAGGGATGCCTCTTCAATACACCTTGAGTTGGGCGTTTCCACTGACCCACATGAGTGAAGAAGTCAGGTTGGTCTCGAACGCCCAAGGAAAGGGACCATCCATCCAACTTCATCACACGTGAGGACTCGAACGACTTCTCCAAAACCGAGGCAAAGGAAATCGATGGATGCACACCAACATCATCCGCCGTAACCCCAAGATGTGCAACGAATCCCTCTTCCAAGAGGATACACCTCTCCCGCCCCCCCTCTACGATGGTACCGGTAATGCTCGTGAACACATCTCTCGATTTTGGAATCTTGGGGGAGCATGAGTACAATCATGTTCTCCACCCGAAAGAGTTCTAAGTCACTTACGGGAAGGGCGTACACCGGGTACAACAACATCGCACCTAACAAAGATATCCAATTGGGAGAGATGGTCGGGTGCTTTCTACAGAAGTATTTCTTGATTCCGAAAGCGAGATCACCTTTTTAGCATCTAGGAGAGTCTCTCACGTAACAACGAGCATCCGAACGACTTCGTTAAGAGGTTCGTAACTCAAGCACTAGATTGTCATGATCCAAACGTCATCGAACGCCGCTTGGTGGAGCTGTGCATCAACGATGATACCCATATACCGCGCTTACTAGAGAATATGGGCTTTCGACGCCCTCCGAACTCCATGAAGCTGACAAACGTTCAGCCCACAACTGCCTTCAGTGTTGCTAGAGAGAACCAAGGTTGTTCAAAATGAAGATCCACGTGAGAGTCGAGGAAGCAAAGCATCTCACAAACAAGCAATACAACACCGGTCCTTCGTGAGCGTGGTAGGCGAAGGTGGAAAAAGGAAAGCTTCAAAGAATGGAACAACAACCCAAGCGTGCGTTCCAAACACACACGACTTCTTCTCAAAAGGAGCTGGGCAAGACTCTCGCACAAGACACGAAGATACATGCTTCCCATTCCCCATGAGTGAAGTAGTGGAACTCTTGAGGCATGGATTCAAGATTTATGCCATCAAGTCAGCTCCTATCGACGCCCACCAACTTCGAGAAAGATATGGTGGATCCTGTATTGTCGCTACCTATGGTTCGTTCACCATCCAACCAAAGATCAGAATAAAAAAAAAAATCTTCGGAGAAAAGATAGAGACGGGAGAACTCCAACTTGGAAACGAAGGTGTTCAGAGAGATCCTCTTCCTAATGAACTGCATGATTTCTGGGATTCCGTTAGCAAGACTATACAATCTATGATGGAACATTTATGAGATCTTGTACTTCAAAGCACAATGTCGACATATTTGCAGCCCTCAACCGCTTGTCTCGGGAAGGCGCTTGTATCTCGGATCAGAGGGAAGGCGGTCTCAAACCTCGCCCCTTGCCGAAGATGCAAGCAAAGGAAATTGGGGACTCTTAACCGTTTATCGTTTGAGGGATGTCGAGTTTGATAACATAATGATTGATACGGCCTCCGACCCAACATCATCACCCTCCCGCGCCTTGAAAACAACAAAGATTTCAAAATAGGAGGCTACTCGCAACCCAACTCGTGGTTAAGACTCCGTATGAGAACTCGCAGATGCATATGGATATATCGATCTGAAGTTAATTGAGACGCCTAACGTGCAAGCTAAGTTCTACATAGTCAAAGAAATATCCCACTTACGACATGGTCCTAGGACGCTGATACACAACAACAAGGAAACACCGGAGTTTGCCCTCTACCAAACATGACACCGAAAGGATCTCTAACAAGCCGTTTGGACTCGAAGACCGCCTGCCGCCGCACCCGCAGCCTTGCCAATGTGACAACTTCCTCGGAGAGCCCATCGCATACATTAAGAGGTTCCGAGCTCAAGCAAGTCTCATCATGCAACCCTTGCAACTAATCACTCCTCACTCGATAAGTCCTGGGACTCGGCTCCAACCAACAAACCAACCCCGGCTAGGAGATGTGAATGGGAAGCCGGCTCCTTCAAACGTTTTATCAAGGGCTTAGATGCTGTCTTGGTCAAAAGACGATGAGGCGAAGGTCCGTGCATATGCACGCCAACCCACTTGGAATCGGAGATCTAATTAAGACAAACTGTATTCAAGGTTGGAAACATTACTAGAAAGTGGCTAACCCACCTAACTCACCCACCGAAAAGGAGGATGAACTATACCGGGTAGCAGATGTCATCCTAGGCTGGCTACCGCAAGCTCACAACGCCGACATGCTAGAAGGCGAGCACCACTCGCGATGGCTCCATCCCTACCGTACCTAAGACGCCTGGGTGGCTACCACTTTCCAAATAATCCTCCACACTCTTAAACACCCCATACTTCCTCCAAGATGTTTCCTTTTACAATTTCATGTCATATTTGTAATTCCTCCAAAATGATTGCAATACTTGCATTCATAGTTAAGGTTTCCAATTTTTAATTTAATCGAAGCATTATTTACATCCTAGAACCTCTTTACCCCTAAAAACACAAAGTCCCGAGTCAGCCTAAATCAACCCACTAGATCAAGGAAGGAAACCCAAGCAAACATCTCACGGAAGAAGGAAATAAAGTGTGCACAAAAGGAAGACGATTTGGAACTATTTGCCCCCAAAGAAGACTAAGGAGATCTCACGTCAGAGCACATGCATTTGAAATCTTAACAAGGGTTATGATATAAACCTTTATTCAAAGTAAGCAAACAGAAGAAAAGATCTTGAACTCAAATTTACCACCGAGTACAAGAAAGATGTTCAAGAATTACGGAATACACTTGAAAAGAGAAAAAGAAGCAAAGAGGTTTAGCCGTTCAAGAAGAGCGCCCGCGCCCGCACCACTCGCCAGTCCCGCTCAACGCCATCACCTCGCTACCGCTTCCTACCTTCGTAGCCTCGCCTTCTTTCAGATGTTTCGCAAAGAACACTCCTTCTGCTCCTAACATCATCGGAGGAGCAGCTCTCCCAAGTCTTCTCAAAGGCCACAACAACATTAGTTTGCGCGACTGCCAACACTAAGTCCGTTCATGACGTAATCAAGGATTATCACACCGTCCTCGATTGCATAATCACGCTATCTTCATCCGGAGGCCGCTTGTGCTCCACTCTCCGCCTCTTAACCGCGCCGCAAATCTTCGCCCTGCGCTTACCGGGTGCTCGCAATGCTTCCCATTCCTCCCACCCCTTCCGCATGTCGATCGCAGCTCGAAGGGGCACATATGCGTCCCGGTAATACGCAAGAAAATGGACATCCTCGATAGCACAACCGATTCATTAAGTGGGAGGTCAATTTTAGCCATTACCTCTCTTCTGCACATTACTTCTGTGTTTGTCAACTTTGAAACTTTCTTCTCGAGAAGTTGGGCGAACGATCATCGCCCACCGTTCCATGATAAGATGCAAAGAAGAAGAATTTATGGGCACACAAAAATGTATGTATCATCATTAGCAATCAAGATCGAGGCACGGGAGTACACAGATATAGAAGGAACGACTATGTGATGAGAAGAATCCTTAGAAATTTTCTTTATAATCTAGCAAGTCAACGAGAATCCTGGGAGAAAAGGAGTCTTTACATTGCCACCTATAAAGGCTACCCATTAGAGATAGCGATCAACGATGCTTATCGGATATATCTCGAGGAAAGCCGCCGTGTAACGAAGGGGAGTGCACCTAGTCCAAGAAATCGGCCAAGCTCAGTCTGGATATGTACGGAGGAAACCAAAGTGACTTCCATATCAAGTCCCGCTTCCACCATCCTAATCCTAATCGGGACAACACTCCGACGATGTCTACCTATGCGGTAAATGTATATTCACTTTAGCTTGGTCATTTATTATACAAACTTGTCACCATCCTATGCCTACCCCACAATAGCGTAACCATTATGCGCTAGGCGGGGGACTTAATGTTGATGCAGGATTTTCATTTAAGGCTAAAATTGTAAAGCCAAAATTATGCGCTAACATCTTGCAAAAGATAAAGCCATTGATAAGTGATGAATACTTCTTCACTTTACTAATTCACTAGAATGGAGCATGTGAGCAACAATCCCGAGTATTCTATGAATTAAATACACGAAATTCATCCGGGTTGGAGCATGTGGCAACAATCCCATATACCCTCGTGAATTTACTGACATTATTAATTAATGCATGACCAGCCTTGTATTTCATGTACTCATTACCGGTGCGGCATGACGACCGAGTGTTGTTCTCGGCAGTAACAACACGAACCTCCAAGCATTAATAATGAAGCATGTACGAAATACCCGACATGCTACAACTCTCAGTGTTTATACTAGCCCGATTGAGCATACAACTCTCGGTGTGTTATACTAGCCCGATTGAGCATAACTCTAAAAGTCTCTCGGTTGAGCATATCTTTGCAAGATCATGTTTGAACCGGAATGTCCATATCATTCCCGTAAAAATCACGACCATCCAACATCACCAGCATGATTGGATGGCTTAGATTGAATCCATGACCCCAAGCGGTATTGAATATTCACTACACAACCCAACGCGGCCCCGCTGGTCGGCCTCCCAAAAGGGTGGAATAGCTTGCCAAATCATCCAAGCCAAAGCGTATGATGACGAAAAACCTAAATTAGGGTTTGCGGCACATTACATGTCGCAAAACAAGATCAACCATCCATCTTCGCAGGCATAGATGGAGGTGTAGATGAGATTCAAAGGGCCCATAACATGTCAACACAAACACCGTGGGCCCGCCTACATACATGACCGATCGGTCGGGACCAAATATAGTTGGTCGTTTCGGTTCGTGCGCCCAAACAAGGCATGACGCACGTCCTATGAAACCCCTAATTAGGGTTTGAACATCACGAGCCCATTTTCCTGCATCAATGAAGGGTCCAGATTAGACTAAGCAGGTCCGGTGCGGACAACATGACCACCGTGGGCCCATCTATCTCCACACCCGATCGGCCAAGGCATATCATGCTTGGTTGCCTCGATTCGCATGCCCTCAACTAGGCATGGTCGCATCTCCCGATTGCAAACTAATCTCACCACTCAACTTTGCCCGACAAATTGAGTGGCTTAGATCACGTTTCTATGGGATATTAAGGTATGGACGTGTACACCAGCTCGCCGATATATACTGGGGATTAATCGTCCAAGACCGACCAAACTTGATCGTTTCAAACGCACGCCCAAGTGGGCAGATGCGCGCTTTTGCGGCACTAGATTGTTGCAATTGATCTCGACCACCAACCACGGACAAATTGAGTGGCCCGTGACCACACTTTCACGAGACAATGATGTATGGGCGCTACACCGTCATGTCATCTACACACATGCACGATCGGCCCCGCTAAAATTGGGTCCCAAGCTGATTCACCTCAAGTCAAGAGTGATGCTTGCGCACCTCTTCAAAAACCCTATTTCACCAACGGCCGCGGCGAGTGTCTCAAAGTTCATCTCATCCGGCCCAACTTCACCGTCTTTGGTTATACAACCTCGTCAGAGTAAATTGGTCAGTGGGAGGTGTCATGGTGATCACCACCCGCCACTTTACCACACCATGTGGTCGGCCAAGAGATGGATTGCTTGCTGCAACCTCCAAACCATCTCCATGAAGTGGTTTGTTAATGCAATATTTGAGACGCTCAAATGATGTCACATGGCTTCAATATACTCATGTAGTACCCGATAGAATACACACGATATCACAAGTATTGACTTCCTAAATAACTCAGTTATTTAATCTAGCATTACATGCTACTTTCTCAGGTCCCAAGATCCATACACTCGAGACATCAATCATGTCACAAATCCTGGATACATACTTGGGGTATTGGTCCTGCAATTTAGCGCAGCAAACACAGACAACGCGCCATCACAAGAATGTGTCGTAAGTCATGGACGGTGCTGTAGATGATAGGAGGCGGCAAGACCGCCTGGTGACACCAACACACAACTCCACTACTCTATCACTCCACTTTTCTCCACTTACCACGAGAGACGCGAGTTAGGATTAAATGACTTGTATAAATAGGTTCTCCTCCCTATTTTCCAAAAGAACAAGTCCAGATAACAAGAGGCAAGTGTTGATACCATCGTATTCAAACACCCTGAACCGATAATACATCCCGCAAGCGCCTGGGACATTTCGATACAAGTCACATAGCCAACACTCACAATCTCAACACCTTCTCGCCTCCATCCCAAGATCAACCCTATATCCTTAACTTTCATGATCAAACAAGTCTCTGGAATCTGCCATTTATCGTTAGGCTGATTGAAACAAAGACGATTGATTTAATCTACAAGAACTCCCGTAAGTGCTGCATTTGTTTAAGGTTTAGACTCATTTCTCATCCACACACCCCAAATTACCAAAAACGCTAAAATAGTTTTCTCACCCATAAACATTGAGTTTGTTATTTTTATTTATCAAAATTAAGTCTAAGAAAATCTGCTTTCACAAGTCTCAACGAACCTATTACTACTATGATGTGATTTTTAAATGAGTTGTAGTAAAAGGGACCGTTGGGAGACACTTGAAAGCAATAGCTTTTAGACTCTGTGTCAGCTTAAAAATAAGAAAACTTAACTCAAAATTTGATTTCAAGATATTAGGAATAACCAAGACACTGATTCCACTATTACACATGAATGAATAACGGTAAATAACCCAAAACTCTAATTATCTTTTAAATCCCTTGTTTCTTAATTCACAAATAATCA
The DNA here is from genome assembly GCA_023531295.1 of Papaver armeniacum. NCBI lineage: Eukaryota > Viridiplantae > Streptophyta > Magnoliopsida > Ranunculales > Papaveraceae > Papaver > Papaver armeniacum. The sequence continues at coordinate 1,378 of JAJJWW010006959.1, read as the reverse complement.
GGCAAATTCTCAAAAATTAATTGAATCCCATAAGCATAGGTTATCTTAATACAAAGCATAACCTATCTAATTGAATCACAACTAATGAAGAAAATTATGCAAACAATTAAATACTCTGCAAAAGCAGTGATTGAGTGAATTATTAATTATAAATTAGAGAAAATAAAATAGTTACCAATTATTCATGCGTAAATAGCTTCCTCATTGCCTTGGTTGTGGGAGAATTAGCTCATCATCATGTTGGAAACACATTCAAAAGTTGATTTCATTTATGCTCAAAAGTGGTTACAAATGATGAAAAATGGGAGAAAATGATTAAAACCGGGTTTTTGTAACTATTATAATTGTTGCAAACCGTGTTACCAAGAACGATACAAATATAGCGTCATCAGTCATCGTAGCTACACGACCCTCGTCTCTGTGTCGTTAACACTGTCGATAAACGACTGTGTTTTTGGGTCTAATGTTCTTCGTGTTCTTCAATGGCAGCAGCAGCAGCAGAATTCTCCAACTTGATTTCTATTGCTCTGTGGTTGCTCTTAACTCTCCCCAATCTCTTCGTGCCCATTCTAATCAACTCTAACACATTACATACTCCTCTAGACACCAGAATCATGCGTCATAACTTCATATATTCTTCAATTAATCGGCAGTGAAGAAAAATATTCTCGGGAATATTTTCTTCCCAGATTTAACTCCTGACACGTTGATTTTCTCCCAGCACGCTCCAATCTCTTTCAGTTAGAGTAAAACACGGTATAAACACACACCAAAAGCTAATTCTCATAGGAAATCTTCAACCAACTCGTGACAGTCCGAGTAATACTCCACCTATGTTTTGCTTTACTTCAGGTTATCTATCCAATTTTAGTCGAGCCAAAGACCCAAACCAAGCCTATTAGGCCCAATCAAGTCGTCACAGAGAGTTTCAGCGATTGAATCTCTCCCGAAGCACCCAAAAATCCAACTCTAAATTTTGCCAGTGAAGAACCAAAATTCCCGCCAAGTTCAGAATTTTGAAAGGTTGGGGATGACCTCCCCCTAACAGACAGGGGGGTGCGAATAGCAGGTGCCCAAAAGAGGTGCCCCTTATCCAAAGTGAGGGTGCCTTTAGTAATTTTCTCCGGGGGTCCAAATAGCACTTTTTGAGCAACTTTTTCCACACAAGCGTATTTCTCCAAAAACACCTACACAAACATAAAAACACCATAATAATTACAAAATCATGCACTAACAATAGAGACACTGAGGACAATTCAGACACAAAAATGTGTCTATCAAATACCCCAAACTTATTATTTGCTAGTCCCGAGCAAATCTAATAAAATGACTACACTTAGCACGTGCGAGCAAGCCGTTAAACCGCTAGGTGGTCCTA
>JAJJWW010006958.1:0-124055 GCA_023531295.1 Papaver armeniacum | reverse complement strand
TTTGATTTGCTCGAGGACTAGCAAAGTCTAAGTGTGGGGGAATCTGATAGGTGTTGTAAAACACCTAATTTTATATCTAGTATTTATGCTTTCTTTGCTATTTTCCTTGGGAATTGCATCTCTTATGTCTAGTTTTGAGTTATTAGGTGCAATGGAGTCCTTGGGAGCAAAAGAAGGACAAAATGTCCATTTGGAGCAGACTAGGTTGCGAAAAGAAGAGGTGGAAAATGAACTGTCAGTTTCGTATAACTGACAGGCCATGTGTGAGCTGGTTACCCTTTAACCACTAAACTGGGGTGCCAATAGCAATTTTGGTTTTTACACTTAACCTAAAAATCAGAGAGAACAAATTATTTCTTATCATTAGCTCTTATTCCTCACCCTTTATCTGAAACCGAGAGAAGCTATGGAGGCTGCTCTGAATTCGAATCCAAGAGAAAAGAGGAAAAATTGATGCTCTAATGTTGTTGCTGGTGACTGAGAGCAGATCGAGAAGTCCAGGGTTTCTGGTAGTGTGGTTGAAGATGATGGACGGGTTTAGGTTGATATTTTCGATCGATTGATGGAAATGGTAATTCAAAGTTGGGGAGAAGTCTAATGGAAGATTTGGTGAAGATAAATGGAGATTTAGGGTTGGTAATGGATAAAAGAGATGGGTTGTTGTTGAATTTATCTCTAATAGAAAGGAATTAAAGAAATCAAATCGAATCAGTGATGGTCATGGAAGTTAGGGTTTCGTGAATCTGAAATTGAATGAAGGAAATGGGGGTATGTATGTTGTTGATGTTTTGAGCTGAGATTGTGATTCTGGTGGTGCTTTGCAGTGGAAGGAACTGAGTTGCAGTTGCAGCTCAGATGGAGATTCTATTAGGGAACTGAGACCGCAAAAATGGAGTACATACTGTTGCTACTGGTGATTCTGGGTAACTGAGTTGCAATTCAGGTGTTGGCTGGTCTGATGGCAGTAAAGCTGGTGTTGTGACAATGATGGATGCAATGGGCTATTGGTGTTGAAATGGTGGTGGTCTCTGTTGAAGTCAGAGTAGAAGATGATTTGAAAGTGGTTTGAGTTGAGAATTAGAAGATGGGTCTGCTGGTGTTGTTGTTTACAAGGTCAAGAAGCTGGAGTGATGTTGGTTGATTGAGTGATGGAAATGGTGAATGGCTCGAATGAAGGAATGAAGGCTTTGCAGGTGTGCAAGACAGGATGAGGTTGAACTAGTTGTGCATGAGCTGAAGGAGTTTGAACTGATGATCTGATGCTACTATAGAGAATGGGTTGGCTGTGAAGATGCTTATAGATGAATGCCAGGTGCAGCTGAATTGAAATGGGACTGAGGGGTTGTTGTGTAGTATGCTAGAGATGAAGCTAGAGCAGGTATTGATGGGTGCTTACATAGCAAGCAGTGGAAATAAGACAAGAGCATGATAAGAAGGAACTAATGTGAGTTGTGCTTGAACAGTGTTGTGTGGGTTTGGACAGGGAATGCTGGGCTGATAATGTGTTGCTTTTAGATGAATGTTAGGTATTAGCAGAGGAAACATGGGCCTGAGGAAGAACTAAAATTGCAGTGATGGATGAAATGGTTTGTGATGCTGTTGCTTTTGAAGTTGCGGGTGTAGTATGCTTGCCAGGGAAATTGTGGTGGATTTGGTCATGTTGAGCTGTAATAAAGTAGATGGAGCCGAAGTTGCCATGTGCAAATGAGGCAATGAACTGGTATTATTGGTTGCCAAAGTTGTGACTGAGCTGCAGTTGCAGGAGAGAACAAAATGAAGCGGCAGAGAAATCCATGGGACTGAAGTTGTGATTTAGTTGGTGGAGGGTCTAGATTGAAGCTTTGCAGAGAAGTATGGCCTGAGATGGGAATGTATGGTGAAGGGTACCAGGGGGTGGTACAATTGCAGTCTCAGATGGTGTTGGTACTTCGAAGTGGAGTCTGAACTGGTGTTGCAGCTGTTGCAGAGATGGGGTTGAGCTGAAGTGGTGAATGGTTTGCAGGATATGGAGCTTTGATGAGTGTGCTGCAAAGAAGGAAGGGAGCATGTGTGCTGGTAAAGTTGCAGGATGAATAGCCATCATGGCTATATATGCATTAGTGAAGTGGACTGTTGGTGCAACACGATTCGATACGTGCAATGGCCTGACAAGTAAGGCCAGTCAGGCTAGTCAGTGACTGACTCACACTCTGACTCGGTGTTGACTAATTTGACTTTCTTGGTTGACCCGAGTTGGACCGTTGACCCGAGTTGGACTGTTGACCAAGTTGGACTCGTTGACCCAAGGCCAAGGCGGACTTTGCCACACCGAGATACTTTCCGGTCTGGATTAAATAATTTCCCACAATACCGATTTTCCTGACTTCTTTGGGGACATATTTTCACATGGGTTTTCCTCACACATGGGCTTGGTGGACTTATATCTATTGGACCTTTGGGACTTGACCTAGTTTTGGAAGAGAGGAAAAGCTATAAAAAGAAGAATTCAGCAACTTTTGGGATCATCTTATTCTTGGAACTTGGAGAGCCGCTTTTGTTTACGCTTCTAGGGTTTGCTTTTGTTCATCTTCTTCTATTCAATTAATATTTTTATGATGAACTCCATAGCTATGAGTAGCTAAAAACATATTATTGGTTATGGGATAAAGTTGATTTCTCAACATGTTATATGATTCAATGAATTAGTTTTGTCTCAATATTTTATTGATTGTGATTCACAATTAATAGTGTTATATGATTTGATTGTTTGTTTGGTTGAGTCCGGAATCAATCCGATTTACTTTCATCTCTATTGCTAGATTAGGGTTTTCAATACGAAATAGTTGTTTATCCATGATTCTAAGTAGCATAATTGTGGGTAGTGCTTGTAGTGATATATCCTACTAGTCACAAGTGAATCATAACTTTTTAAAACGGATTAGTGCTTTTACACGTTCGTTTGCATTGATTAGTCTTATTCCATAGAACTTATTGCTTTGAGGAAGTTAAACTTAATTGTGCTTTTACACTTTAGGTTGCTTTCTAGGAAGAATTCACATATGCATCTTTTAATGTGGTTGTGATGAAATCGGGGAATTAGCGGGATATCCTTGCGATCAAGGTATCCTAGGACTTTTAGTAAATGAGAGATTAAAATACTCATTCTAATCGTTGATGAAAATACATGTTTGTGAATGATACTATCCCGTGACCAATATCTTCTCTCTATTGATTATTCCAATTATTTGCTTTGCTTTATTATTTTACTTTATTATTTCGCTAAAACAACAAAAATCCCCCCTTGGTTACCTTAGAAACTGAAAATCGCATAACAACAATTGCCTCTCTGTGGAAACGAACTCTTCCTTACCTTGTACTTCATTTATATTTAGTGAGTAAGAAAGTGAAATTATTTTTGACGCTTACGATAGCGATCAGGACCATAGCTGATGTTGCTCTCAAGAGGGGGCGATGTAATGACCATGGTTTCATGTCCCGGTGGTAGCATCCCTTTCATGACGAATGATTAGCACATGAGAGTCTGGTACCACGAGTCTTGGACCGTGAGCGTAAATCAATTAGTGGACCATCGATCGTCATGATTAGTGGACCATCGAGTTGGAGAGTACCTTGATGAAGTACCCGTATTTTGTTAAATCTCTCCTTTTCGTTTTCTATTCTTATGGCAAGACTTGGATAGAGGACCCTTTCAGTAGAAAAATTGATGTAAAGACCTAGGTGTTCGGGTTGGAGGTACCTTGATGAAGTACTTTAGTGGAAAGACCTGGTGGACTCCGATCGACGCGATTGTGGGAAGTTTATGAATCCCCATGTCTAAGAATTGCTGCTTGCATGTTGTACGCTCCGGGAGCCGTAGAAACCTCATACGACGTCGGAATTCAATGCTTGACCCCAACTTTTGAAGCTAAGAGATGGTGAATCGGTTATGTCTGAGTTATCATATGAGAAAAGAATCACTCAATTTGGAGTTGTAGAGGTTAGCCAACGAAGCGTGCACATTTTTAATTTGTAATCACTCAATTTGGAGTTGTAGAGGTTAGCCAATGCTTCATGATTCTTCTTGAGATGGAACATGAGTAGCTTCATGATTCTTCTAAGAGTCTTGAGATGGAACATGAGTAGCTTCTTTCCTTCATGAGTGATTCTTCTTTTGATGATTCACCTTGCCCGGATCTAAGAGTCTTGATGGAATTATGTTGATGGCGGATCAATATTCTTCTAAATTTGTTTCCTTTAGGATCGACTTTGGTAAGCAGTCCACGGTCGTGCATCTCCTTGTCTGTGGCTGAAGGCCCAGGGAGTATTTCCGGAAATGGACAGTCTTCTCCCTGGCATTATGTGATTCAGTGTTGTGAGCATGTCTTTCCTTTGTGCCTTCGACGGATAGAACATTTCACATATATGTTCGACCATGAACCGCTTCTTTGACAAAGTTATTCGGAGAAAGTCCCGACCGAGAGAGGATCCATGTGCACCCCTTCGGTCCCAGTTAAGTTCTCCCGATTCGACCTTTTCCTTGAAGATGCGCTTCAAAACCTTGCGATCGCTTGTTGGATGATTGACGAACCTATGAAAGCGACAATAACGAGGATTCTCCATTTCTTCTTCGGTAGGCTTTTTCCTGACGTATGGAAATTTGATTGCACCATCTTGGATCCAGCCTTCTAGCAACTCGATCACTTTTTCAATGGGAAGAGGGAAGTCTAGATCTGTCTGGTCATTTTGCTGACGCTGAGTCGACATTTGTGCATTTCGGGTTTGATTATCCTTCCTTTGTGGAAGAGCATGGGATACTGGAGAAGCATGCATGTGTTGATGTGCCTCGGTTTTCATTTTACTTCTTTCAGCAACAACGTTCATGGAAGGAAGGAGGTTGAGTTTCATATTGGAAGAATACCCGTTTTTCCTTATACCCTTGCAAACTTCTTTATTCTGGAATGGCACGGATTTGCTGAGTAGAGCAGAAGCCGATCGATCAGTTGCTTCGGCTACGATCCGAGAATGTAAATCCTCCAAAATGGATTTATAAAATGACATTATCCCTTCATCGTAAGAGTCTTGATTGAAGCGTGCCAAAATGGACGGGTCTTCTTTATGAATCCGTGAGAATTGTTCCGAGCTTTCACGAACGTCCAAGCTAGATTGGTGGAGCCTTTTGCGCTTAGAATGGGTGTGGACTTTTTCTTCGTCGTCGCTGGTCGAGGTACGGATGTTAGAAGAGAAATCAACACCATTGGTAACAAAAGGAAGGATTACCGGCAAAGATTCTTTTTAGAGCGATCATATGTTGGTTCCCTTGATAACTGATATGTAATAACTTTCAAAAGGGCGAACACCTCGTTCTGTATCTTAACAATTTCTGCTTGATTTGTTACTATATCATTTAGGATTTTCATCAGATCAGCATTGGTGGTTGAGCTTTGAGTGTTCATACCCTCTGTGGGAGCTTAAATAAGCCAGCCGAGTTTAGTAGTAATTGGAAGAAATTCGCCAATAGGAGATAATAAATTGAGATTGGATGTTTCTGAGACCTCCCCATAATCGACCATCTTTGATGAAATTGTGAATTGCAACCGAGAGAATGATCTCCCACTCGTGGTCGCCAATCATGAGATGGGGCAAAACGATTTGCTTGGTTTTTACGGGAATTGAGGAGACGACCGTACGGAGGAGACTCTTTGAACCGAGCGAAATGTTCAACCTCACACAGAGATGCACCGCAAGAAGGGAGTGCTTTGAATTCGAGGGATCAATCAGCAGTACTCGGCCTAAACCAAGACAATGGCCGTTCCGAGTAAATTCGGTCACAAGAGAGGATGGGTCGATTTGTAGGAGGGAAGCTTAGAAATGTGTGGAATCAATAGTATTCAAAGATTGTAGGTGTGTTGAGAATTTTGAATATGATAAGTTCTGAATGATTGAAATTGTTCAGTTGAGAGTAATTGCTCAATTGATGAGTTATTGATCTCGTGTTGTCTGTGAGACGTGAAATCGTTGTATCTTCAATCATGATTCAGAGACTTATTTATATTGCTGGAATTATAGATACCATGATCCCATGAAGTGTGACGATTGATGGAATCAAAGAGTGGGGAAATGGAAATCGTGTTTGAAACCAGATTGCTCATCGTGCGGAGACTTGGTTGATTTTCCATCCACTACTTTGTTAACTCCTTCAACTGATTGCATGACTTGCTCACCTTCCATCGTGTGTATGAACACACGTGCCGTAGACCGCCAGACCAAAACCCTAGTTAATATCCCCCCATGTAACACGATTGATGTCTCGTGTGATTGTGGAGTCTGCAAGGCAGACGTGTATTTAGTTAGTCAGTTGTTGACTTCATGACTTCATGGGACGATGAGTCCTATTGTTGAGTCGAACGTGGTTTGGAAATGTTCTGAGACTCATGAATTGAACATGTCTGTTGAGACAGATATATGATGTGTGAATAAGTTAATGTGAGCAAATACTGCTCATTCGATGAATTGTTGAATATTGATAGTTTAACCAATATTCTTTGGTTTGAGCAAGTATTGCTCGTTTGATGAATTATGGTAGCATGACCAAATAAAATATTAAATCAGAATACTGGCAATTGAACCAAGTATGATAAATAAAATGTTGATCACGGGATCAACGTAAAATTATTAGCGTTTGAATCTGGAATCATTAACCTTGGACTCAAATCCCTAATTTAATCAATTAATGATTTACTGACGGTTTATTGAAAATTAACCATGGAGTGAAGAGAACCGGCTACATGAGATTATGGGTTGACCATGTAGCGCCTAGATGCTCACGTGAGCAAATATCAAGGTCTCATGAAGACCAGTTGATTTGATGAAAGAATGATTAAATGCTGGTTTAATCATTTATTAAGATAATGCTCGTCTGAACGGTGATAAAACCTAATTAATTATGAAGAGATGAGGGACCGACCAAGTGGTCATGAAACCGGCCCTGGGTGGTCACGGGATCAAATATTGATCGTTTGAGCAATCCCCAGATTGGTTGAAACCCTAATTAGCGCCCTTTACTAGAATTGATGTAGAATTCTTATACGGACTCGGATTTTGATGGTCCGCCCCTCAATTCTGTATGGAAAAGAATTTCCTATCTCCCATCGCGGGAATATTTAGGTTTTAAACTCGTTCGGGAGGTGAAAACAGCCCGAGAGTAAAACTCTGGAAGAATTCAAGAGGGACGGTAGGAGAGAGTTTGGGCCCAATATGAGCGATTGCGCAAATTAGGTCAAATTGTGAAAATACGAGGGACCGGCTCCTTGAAATCCAAAGAGCCAACCTTGGTCGGTCAAGGTAACATGCTCACGTCACCAAAGTGTTCGTGTCTTAGTCCTGAGAATTTCGATATTTTCTGATGTGGTTTGAGCAATCATTTGAGAAAATATGAAGAAATCAGGGATTTTTGTTGAAACCGTGAAAACTTCATGAGATGAAGGAAAATAATTATAAAATAAAGGAATGATGAGGCGTGGGACCGCTTAGGCCAAGGCATGGCCGGCTGGCCAGTGACCATGGTCCCGTGGTGCCTTTCCTAATTTTATATTATTTTTCATGAATTTATGAAAATATCATGAATTTAGGGAATTTGTTGAAATCAATGAGTTTCCTTGAAGGGAATGAGTTTCCATGGGATCAAGGAAGCAAATAATATTAAAATAATGAAAATAAGGGTGTGTGGGACCGGCTAGGGCATGGCCGACCGGCCGGCTTGGGCCCGGTCCCACGAGTTTTCCTTAATTTTATGTATTTTTGATATATTTTTCCATGATTTGAGGGAATTTTCATAATTTGAAGGAAATATCATGAAATCAAGGAATTTCATGAGATCAAGGAAACCTTAAAATAATAATAAAAAATAAAGGGACGTATGGGACCTGGCTAGGGCATGGTGGCCGGCTTGGGGCCATGGTCCCCACGGGTTTCCCCAATTTTATATTATAGTTTTCATGGGTTTATGAAAATACCATGAGATTAAGGAGTTTTCATGAGATTAGGGAAATAAGAATAAAATAATGAGGAACCATGGGGTGTGGGGCCCGCCGGGATCAAGACATGGTCTGGTTGGCTAATAATCACGGCCCCACAATATTTTCCCTAATTTCATATTATTTTCTTAGTGTGAAGGAAACACCATGAAACGAGGAGTTTCCTCAAAACGAAGGATATTTGTTCAATCGAAAGGATTTTCATGAACTCAAGGAAAATAATGAAAAAATATGATAAAATATAAAGCAAGCGTGGGATTGGCCACGGCACGGCCGCCGGCCAGTGAACCCAATCCCCAGCGCCTTGGTCAATATTTAATTATTTATTATTTTCCTTCGTATTTGCATAGGTTCATCGTTTCGTCGTATTTTGAAATACTCATTCGTGCGGTGATTGTTAGTACATCGTCATTGAGTACACTTGCACCATTTAAATTGGGGCTTACTCGGAGGTAGCTCAGACGCCCGTGTGTTGAATATTTATTACTAACCCATGGAATTCTGCTGGGAAGAACCATAGATTGAAGTAACGAAATATTGTGAAAATATTTGAATATTTTCGAAATTCGATGGATGAATCCAAGAATTTAAGAATAATTAATCGATGGCTCTATACTAGCGAGCAAGGCATGTCTAGGAGCGTTAATTATTCCGACATGAGCCTGTTGAGTTTAATATCCTTTATATAGTTAGGGAAAACTTTGTTTTTATCCTGGAGACGTTATCGCTCTATACTAGCGAGCAAGCTGTCTAGAGCCGTCAATCTCGTGATTCTATATAGAAATAATTACTCAAGTGTCCAAGTATTCATGAGATATGTCGTTGTCCAGCCGAGAGACTACATATCCGCATGTACTCCGAGAGACAGTATTCTCGCCGAGATTTGATGAGAGACCAGTGTCTCAATACTCACGTCCGATTCTTTGGATCGGAAGTTCGTATAATTATGGGTTTACGATTTTAGCCTTTGTCGAAAATCCACCATCTACATTAAGTCCCCTGCTTAGTGAGGAAAGCCGTTTTCCTCAGTCATCATTGAATGGTGATTTTCCGGTTATGAACAGTGCAAGTAATTGAACTTAGTCGTAAATTCATAAACTTGTTATTAGTCACATGTTGGACATAGTTATGTGTACTCACAATAATGGCTATTCCAAACCCTAGTTATTCTTCTAAAAACACAAGAAATAAAATCTCATAAGAAGATTTACTAGACAAAATAAAAAAAAAACAACTCTAAAACCAAAAAGCAATCACAAGCAATAATCAGAGTTCCAGTACGGAAGCTTTACTGGTTCCAAGACCTTCAAGCTTGTGACAGACAAAATTGATAGCTTCTTCAGACACAGCATTGAGACGGTCCTTAACACGTGTCTTCATTAGAGCAAGTTCGGTGTTGACCTTTATCAATTCAGTTCTTAACCAATCTAGCTCTTTTAGAGTGTTAACAAGCAACAGTTTTGCATCGTTAAATTGACCGATAAAGTTTTGAACAACTTCATTAGAAATCTCTTCATCATCCTCAATATCTGACAAGTTATTAGGAAATTGAGAAGACGTGTCATCAACTTCCACGAGAGTTTCTTTCTCCTTCTTCTTTAGTGAGAGAACAAAACCCTTATCAAGAAAGCCTCTTGGAAAATAACAAGTTCCCGGAGGTGATGTCATTCTTGAAAAAGTAAAAATAGCCTGAAGTATGCGTACTTTTCAAAAGTCGGGTTTGGTATTTATAAGGTTTCACAGAAACCAAAAGATTAGGGTTTTCAAAGTCGGTTCGTGACATGTAACAAGGATACTCGTACGAACACGAACTTGGCCCATTAACAATAGACGACTCAAAAAGAGAAAGACTCAATTACTATGACTATACAGCTGTTTATGGGTGAAAACTATTCCTGCCGGATTTGGTAATTTGGGGTGTGTGGAAAAGGAATGAATCTAAACCCTAAACAAATGCACTGCGCGGTGAGTGCTTGTAGATTCGAGAAATCAATATGTGCAAATCCGGCCTAAACCAAGAAATGGCCGTTCCAGACTTATTTCGGTCACAAAGTGAAGGAGATGGGTTTGATATTAGGGAGGGAAGCGAAGAAGGTGTTGAGATTATGAAGGTGTTGGCTATGTATGACTTGTATCGTAAAAATCGAACCGCTTACGTGGATGTAAGCTATCAGTTCTGGTGTTTGAATACGATGGTATCAACACTTGCTTCTGTTGTCTGGACTTGTTCTTTTGTAAAAAATAGGATGGAGAACCTATTTATACAAGTCTTTTAGCCTAACCTTCGTATCTCGTGGGAAGTGGAGAAAGTGGAGTGATGGAGTAGTGGAGTAATGTGTTAGTGTCACACGACCCAGGCTTGCCCACTTCTCCCATCATCACTTAACCGTCCATGACTTCGACACGCTCTTGTGATGGCGTTGTACAGCGCCGCACGTCGTAAACCGCGTACCAATACCCCATTATATATCCCCTCAGTTTGTGACATGATTGATGTCCGGAATATTTGGGTCGTGGGACCCACAAAAGGTAGCATGTAATGCTAAATTGAATAATCGTTATTCAGAGGTCGATACTTGTGAAGTATCGTGTGTATTCTATGCAGTGCGCATCATGGTGTGGTAAAGTGACGGTGGTGATCACCAAGACGCCTTACTCGACCAATTAACTCCCGACCAAGGTTGTATAACCAAGCTCTTGAAGTTGACGGACGAGATGATCTTTGAGACACTCATCTCGCGACCGTTGATGGAATTAGGGTTTTAGAAGAGGTGCGCAAGCATCCCTCTTCACTGGTCGAATCCAAGCTTGGGATACGATTTTGGCCAAAGCCGATCGTACATGTGTGTGGACGGCATGACGGTGTAGGCGCCCATACCCCATTATCTCACGAGTGTGATCTGGACCACTCAATTCGTCGGCAAAGTCGAGTGGTCGAGATCAGTTTGCAAATGGAAAACGAGTGCAAACAAAAGCCGCGCATCGTGCCAACTTCGGCGCGCGTTCCAAGACGACCAATCTTTATCGGTCTTGGCCGATCGGCCTCAAGTGTAGGTGATAGGCCGGTGTTCACGCCTATACTGATTGTCCCATGAAAACATGATCTAAGCCACTCAAATCGTCCGGCGAAGTTGAGCGGTCGAGATTAGTTTGCAATTGGGAAGTGTAACCACGCTAGTTTGGGCGGACGATTTGGGATAACCAGGCATGGTATGCCTTGGACGACCAGGTGAGGGGATAGATGGGTCCACGGTGGTCATGTTAGTATGACCGTACCTGCTTAATCTAATCTTGGACCCTCCATTCGTGCCGGAGAAGATGGACGCTCGTGATGCTCATAAGACCATAATTTTGGGTTTCACGGTCGTGCATCATGCTCCATTGTGGGGTAGACATGAGATGGTGACAGTTAAAGACAAATCTTATGAGACGAAGTTAGATGTTACCAGGAGAGACGGGTCATCCTGTCCTTGGAGCATGTCACGTTCAAGAGGCGTCCAGGCGAGAGTTCTCCTAGAATGATATCGGTCTTGCCTGCTTCGATGGGCTATTACGCCTGTTTCGTTCGTGGGGCTACTGCACCTGCTTGATCGAACGCGGGCTCGATGTGCACATTTCGATCAAACGCGGGACCACCGTGTTTCAAACATCGGCCATGTCCTGTGCCTACTTTGACCGTACTATTGATGTAATTGCTCGAGTGTTATCTTGCTACTTCAACCAAACACCGACCCAGCTAGCTTGACTAAACACTGGACTTGATGCTTTGACCAAACACCGGCCTTGCTGTTTACTTTGCTCGAACGTGGAACCCGATGTGAGCAAGCTTGCTTTTAAAAAAATAAACCTTGTGTGCTCAAATGTAAATGTGGGTCCTGTAGAAAGCGTTGAAGCAGCTTCTGGAGCAGGCCCGGGAGAGCGTTGAATTGTTGGAGCTGAAACGCCTTCTTCTTCGGAGAGAGCTTTGATTGGGGGATCACCGTGTGCGCTTCGACCAATCTCAAGGCCGGGATCAAGTGGGACCCGCTGCGTGCAGATCCGAACATCGACCCCGTGTTTCACCGAAACCGGCCTGCTGCGTGCGCTGTTTTTATTCGAATACCGGCCTTGTGACTTTGATCAATACCAGAGTTGAAACTTGAGCAATACCGGACTTGTGACTTGATCAATCTGGGACTTGTGACTTGATCAACACCGGACTTGAAACTTGAGCAATACCGGACTTGTGACTTGATCAACACCGAACTTGTGACTTGATCAACACCGGACTTGTGACTTGATCAATACCGGTATTTGGACCCAATACCGGCCTTGTGTACTCCAACGTGAATGTGTGTTACTGTCGTGTGTGACTATGCATCTCACGTGTTTTTATACAAGTACTTGACTCATGTATTTTATTGTAGAATGAAGAAAAGAACTCCTGTTGAGATGTCTTCTGGGGATAATGCTGGTGCCAAGTCAGGAGGTGTTGACAGCTTCAAATATATGCCGAATATTGATGATGAGTTGTTCACCGCGCCCTTTCAACTATATGAAAATATCCGTTCCACAAGATAACCCTTCTCCTATCGACTTCAAGGTTTTCATGCTCCGGTGGGCCCTCATGAAGGATGGATGAGACGTATGTTGAGCAATGAGTACATCAAAGATAACTTGACCAGAGCGCAGATTATTGATGCAACTTGAGTGTTGAAACGACTCGAGAGATGTTAAAGTGGTTTCTGGTGCGAACGTTGAGGTGGATCCTGGAGAGAGTGTTGAAGAAGGATTCTGAAGCGAACGTGGGTCCCGGAGAGAGCGTTGAGGCGGCTCTTGAATAGACCATTGAAGCGGCTTCTGCTCTGAGGGTGCGTTGAAGTGTTTCCTCTTGAATTCAATTTACCCTTGCGAATTCCATGCTTCTTGACTGACCATCTCTCTCATGTTGAAGAATTCCTTGACCGACGGTGAAGGAACTTCATGGTGAGCCTCAGTCCCCAAGCGTGGTTTACATGGTTTGTTCGTAGTGGTTGTTGTCGAGCCAGATATGGAATATCTTGGATATTGTTTCATCATTGTGGGAGTCGTGCATGTGGTACCGGAGTTGGAGTTGACGGACGCGGGATGTTATATCTCATGGTTTTCCTCTTGCTTTGCTTCGTGGAACCGCCATGAAGGCGAAGGTTGTATCGCCTGTTGGTGAGATATATGCCCCTACAAACATTATGAGGCTCTTCATTACCGGCAGGCCTGGTTCTTTCTATCAGGGCATATGTTGTTGTAGATGAGCGTTCAACAGCTCCAGAGGGTGACCAAAAGCGCGGATTCTCCAACATATCATGATAGACATGTACCACTGTCTGATAAAGTGACTCGCTCGGATCTTGTTCGACCACTATCTGATAGAGTGACTCGCCCGGATCTTGCTTGATATGACGCGTGGACGTCGTTATCTTCTTGAGGCTGCTCCCTTGAGGTATCGGCTCCAGTGGAAGATTGTCGTCATAGAGCGTTGATACGTTCACCGGCATTCTTTAAACCAAATGGCAGTATGGTATAATAAAAATTTCCAAGAGGAGTTCGAAAAGCTATCTTACTTGCATCATGCTCGTACATCCTTATCTGGTTGTAGCCGTTATATCCATCCATGGAGGAGAACATGCCGTGTCCGCTGGTCGCATCTACTAACATGTCGATGTTAGGTAGAGAAGGATCGTTTTGGAGCAAGACCTGTTCAAGTCTCTCTTGTCTATGCGGCACCCGATCTATCCGTTTCCTCGTGTCGAGCTACAAGCTGTTTAACCGACTTGGATCCATATATATGACATGTAGATGATGGGTGACCAATTTTCATCTAAATCCGGCATTTCTTCATATCTCCAAGCGAATATATCCTGGTATTCTTTGAGAGTTCCACGAGCTTCGTGCGTTTATCCGTACACAAGGTTGAGCTGATGGAGATAGGCCTAGGAGATTCCTCAACGATTCCAATCTCATCGGTTGTGGAGTTGGTTCCATCTTGCACTGTTTGTGGAGCATCTAGCACTTGTTCTTGTGGTTCGTTGTTGTTGTAGCATTCCATTGGGTGGAGAGAACAGGTCTCCCACGCTAATTGATAATGGCGTGTCGGTATACCGTTTTTTCCCTTTGTGGTCACGACTCGCCACAAAAGTTCGTTCCCTCTTCGTGTGAACGTGGGTCGTGGCTTCACAGGATGGAGAAGAATGCTTCGTCGACAAAGATGCATCGTGGGTTTTATCCCTCAATGATTCAAACCGGTCTTCTTCCTGAATTGACGCCCACGTGGGGAGTGGGACGCAATGAACTTGTCTGATTCTTTCCGCGGAGCTTCTCCCGTATGTGCTGGTTTGGTTTCCCTAAAAGTCCGTCATCGTGTAGGCTTTCGTACGACCTTGCCTGGGAGAACCTTGGATGTCCTGAGAGTCTTGAGAGTAATCACATTCGAAGACGCTCCTGTGTAGATAAGGGCCGTCTTGAACTCTGAATACTTGATGCGTACGGTTACATGTAGGGCACGGTCGTGACCTTCCTCTGGTTGATTGCAGCAAAACGTCTCCGCGCGCTGATTCTTGAGAGGTGTGAAAGTTCGCATAAACTTTCCACTAGAGAAACCGCTTCCTAATCCACCGGCCTCTGGTTCATAGTGAAACTATTGACTTGAGGAGGATGTTTGTGAGATCAGTCCCGGTGCGGAGTCTCCATGATAGGACCGCTCATATCGATGTCGCTTCTTTGATCGGGTCCATGGAGGTCCGCGCCGCCGAAGTACCTTCTCCCAGTGCGTTGAATGCGTTCCTTTTTGCTCCGTGGCTGTCGCGGCTCTTGTGGCAATCGATCGCTTAATGTCTTAAGAAAAGTGAGTACCTCTTTCGAGTTGCGGCCATATCTCGTTTGAGTCTTAGCAAGAACTTCATGCTTCTCCATCAAGTCCGCAATGGTAATGGGGGATGGTCCTCCTCTCGTCCCTCCTGGCTCCTCGTCCCGATGAAGGAGTGGAAGTTGTTGCTCTGGTGACTACCGAGGTGTTACACTTGATGAGATGCCGGGGTTTGCGCCGTTTCCGCTCACGTGATGGGAGGTGTTACACTTACCGGAACATCTCCCCGCTACGCCGGCACCCGGTGGTATAAGTGACGGCTCCATAAGATGTAATGACCACGGTAGCTCCACCGACGTACATCGACACCGGAGTGTTATCCACACTAGCTCCATCGAATTGATTGCCGATCCAGGACTGAGTTCCATCTTGAAATGGATTGATGATTGAATTGGTCCTAAGATCTACCCTTTTGAAATTGATAAAATTGAATCGGATTTGGAAGAAATTGACTTTACAACCGAGAGATGAACCTCCCAACGTTGTCGCCAATTGTTTATGGGTGAAAACTATTCTGCTGATTTGGTAATTTGGGGTGTGTGGATGAGGAATGAATCTAAACCCTAAACAAATGCATCAACGGTGAGTGCTTGTAGATTCGAGAAATCAATCGTGCAAATTCGGCCTAAACCAAGAAATGACCGTTCCCGAGACTTGTTTCGGTCACAAAGTGAAGGAGATGGGGTTGATCTTAGGGAGGAAGCGAAGAAGGTGTTGAGATTGTGAAGGTGTTGGCTATGTATGACTTGTATCGTAAAGTAACCGGCTTACATGATGTAAGCTATCGCCTACGGGTGTTTGAATACGATGGTATCAACACTTGCTTCCGTTGTCCTGGACTTGTTCTTTTTAAAAAATAGGATGGAGAACCTATTTATACAAGTCTTTTAGCCTAACCTTCGTATCTCGTGGGAAGTGTAGAAAGTGGAGTGACGGAGTAGTGGAGTAATGTGTTAGTGTCACACGACCAGGCTTGCCCACTTCTCCCATCATCACTTAACCGTCCATGACTTCCCGACACGCTCTTGTGATGGCGCGTTGTGCGCCGCACGCCGTAAACCGCGCGCACCAATACCCCGGTATGTATCCCCCAGTTTGTGACATGATTGATGTCCGGAATATGTTGGTCGTGGGACCCACAAAAGGTAGCATGTAATGCTAAATTGAATAATCACGTTATTCAGGAGGTCAATACTTGTGAAGTATCGTGTGTATTCTATGCAGGTACTGCATCATGGTGTGGTAAAGTGACGGGTGGCGATCACCAAGACGCCTTACTGACCAATTAACTCCTGACCAAGGTTGTATAACCAAGCCGGTGAAGTTGTACGGACGAGATGATCTTTGAGACACTCATCTGCGACCGTTGATGAAATTAGGGTTTTAGAAGAGGTGCGCAAGCATCCTCTTCAAGCACGGTCGAATCCAAGCTTAGGATACGATTTTGGCCGGGACGATCGTACATGCGTGTAGACGGCATGACGGTGTAGGTGCCCATACCCCATTATCACGAAAGTGTGATCTGGACCACTCAATTCGTCCGGCAAAGTCGAGTGGTCGAGATCAGTTTGCGACAGAAAACGAGTGCAAACAAAATCCGCGCATCGTGCCAACTTAGGGCGCGCGTTCCAAGACGACCAATCTTGGTCGGTCTTGGCCGTCGATGCAGCGTGTAGGTGATAGGCTGGTGTTCACGCCTATACCTGACTGTCCCATGAAAACGTGATCTAAGCCACTCAAATCGTCCCGGCGAGTTGAGCGGTCGAGATTAGTTTGCAATTGGGAAGTGTAACCCCGTTAGTTTGGGCGGACGATTTGGGATAACCAGGCATGGTATGCCTTGGCCGACCAGGTGAAGGGATAGATGGGTCCACGGTGGTCATGTTGGTATGACCGGACTCGCTAATCTAATCTTGGACCCTCCATTCGTGCCGAGAAGATGGACGCTCGTGATGCTCATAAGACCATAATTTTGGGTTTCACGGTCGTGCGTCATGCTCCATTCGGGCGTACAATTGGGATGACCAACCATGGTTGGTCCCGACCGATTGGTCGTGAGTATGTAGGCGGGCCACGGTGATTGTGTTGACATGCTCGGGCCTTTTGAATCTACATCTACACCTCCATCTATACCTGCCGAAGATGGATGGTTGAGACTATTTTGTGACACATGTAATGTGCCACAAACCCTAATTTAGGGTTTTCCGCCCATCTGCGCTCTGGTTTGGACGTTTTGGCAAGCTATGCCAATCTTTTGGGGAGGCCGATTATGCGGGTCCGCGTTGGTTCAAGCAACGAATATTCCATACCGCTTGGGGTTATGAAATTGATCTGGGCCATCCAATCATGCCGGTGAAGTTGGATGATCGAGATCATTTCCACGATCGATACTGGATAGTCTGGATGCTCAATCGGGCTAGTATAACACACCGAGAGTTGCTCAATCAGGCTAGTATAACACACCGGTAGCGGCACCTGCGGGTATTTCGTACATTCTTTCATTATAATGCTTGGAGGTTCGTGTTGCTCACTGAGAGCAACACTCGCCGTCATGCCGCACCGATAATGAGTACAGAAATACAAGGTCGTGCTTACACATTAATTAATAATGCTATAAATTCACAGTGTATATGGGATTGTTGCTACATGCTCCAACCTGGATGAATTTCGTGTATTTAATTCACAGAATGGGATTGTTGTCACATGCTCCATTCTAGGTTAATTAGTAAAGTGAAGAAGTATTCAACACTTATTAATGGCTTTATCTTTTACAAGATGTTAGCGCATAATTTTGGCTTTTACAATTTCATCCTTAAATGAAAATCCACCATCAACAACAGCGATAATGTTTTCCAGTGTGAGAAAGCACATATATCTTGGCTCAATAAAAATTGTATTCTTACAGGAGAACAATTTTTAGAGTAAGAGTGGAAATTTTGACACAGCAAAAAGATTTAAGATTATGACAACAATGATTTGTTAAAAACAAAGTACAAATACTTAAGTAGAAGTGTTCGTCAATGAACATCCAGCTAAGAACGATAAGAGAATAGCATAGATAATCATAGAAACATTTCGCTATCAAGTATACCTGAATACATCTCACTATGTCAGGATTTTTATTCAGAGTGAGGTTTCAACCTTGTGATTAATTAGCACAAGTATGAGCCTTGAGATCATTAAATGAACGTTGTTTCCGGTTAACCCTCTTTTTCCTGATCTTTGGAGGAAAACCATTATGATGTGAAAAGTTATCATAAAATTTACTATCATCAAAATATGACGCATAGTGTTGATCTTTACCTGAAGAATTTAGGCCAGAGGGAATTGACAGCATGTTGATGATTTCTTTATATCCTTCAATTATCATTTTTAAGTTGTCTTCCATACCTCCATTTTCGCTTCCTTCTTCTGGTACCTTTTTCACATCATGTACAACATTATCTCCCTTTTTGAAAGAAGAAAAACCATGAGTTCTTTTTGACCGAAAAGCATCGGGGAGTCTGTTTAGCCTTTGAACATTTGAAGAACACCTCGAACTAACTTGCCTGGTGGAATACACAGGGTGAGTACTAAAACCAATCGGTTTAGACATACGAATGTTACACCTTTGAGAATTAAATCTAAGGTGTGTTGAAGACGAATGATAAAATTGTCATTCAACCTAGATTTCTTCTTTTGTTCAACATGACCTTTTGATTTATAAAAGAGACATACTTTCTGATCACATGAGTGATTAGAAGGAGCAGGCTCAACACTATTGTTGGGAGACTTCTTCCTTCCATGTGATGTGGATATTCCTTGATTAGAGGAAGACACAGGCACATCCTTTTTGACATGAATGGATTTTGGTTTTACTTCTGAAGCTGATTCTTTTACAGTTAAATCAGAAGCAATTGGTATGGTGGACTCTTTGGAACACTTTTGAAGAGAGAGTTTACTTAAAAGATGTTCAATTTCCAAAGTATCCTATTTGAGTTTTCCCTCATGCAAGATCTGTGAAGGACAGACATAGGCGTTCTCCTCACGAGGGACTTTTAGAAGAGAGTCATGTTCATTTACCATACCAACAAGAACATTGACTTTGTGTTTCAACCGATTGACATCATCAGCCTGATTCTAATAAGTTTTAGAATCACTGCACGAGAGTCATACTCGTCAGTAAGGTAGTCAGGAAAACACTTGTCAATGTACGTCTGTTTCCTTGGAAGACAAGGTTCTTCTATATTCGAGATTGACAAATCTTTCTCTTTAATAGACTTCAAACAAACAGAACTTTTATTTCTGGCAATGCGTTTATCAGAGACAATATCGTCCATCCTCAGATCGCTACAAACACAGACTTATAAGGTCTTTAATATGTTTGGTTGCTCTGATACCAATTGAAAATGCGGGGGTCTAACAACCACACCCAACAATTCGTTTGGAAATCTGAGAGGACTTACTCCAATATACTTTCTAGAGAATCAACTAGACAGTCAGACTCAATCTATAAAAAATTATAACAAAGAGTTTAATATCTTTAACTCTTAATTCAATACGCAATCAGCAAATAAAAATCTGCGAGCCCAATTGAATATAAGAGGAGTAACTTGAACGGTACCAAAGACCAATGTTCAAGTGTCAATCAATTTAAATCAACAACCCAAGGTAGGATATTCTAATTGATTGAACTTAACGCACAACCTGTGATATTTCAATTATATAACAAAATATAATGCGGAAAAGAAATAACACAGACACCAAAATTTTGTTAACGAGGAAACCGCAAATGCAGAAAAACCCCGGGACCTAGTCCAACTTGAACACCACACTGTATTAAGCCGCTACAGACTCTAGCCTACTACCAATTAACTTCGGAATGGATTGTAGGTGGAACCCTAATCAATCTCACACTGATTCAAGGTATAGTTGCGTTCCTTACATCTCTGATCCCAGAAGGATACTTCGCACTTGATTTCCTTAGTAGATCTCACCCACAACCAAGAGTTTCTAGGACCCAAAGTCGAAGACTTGAGAAACAAATCTGTCTCACACCGAAAAGTCTATAGATTGAATAAATATGTCTCCCACAGAAATACCCAAGAGTTTTTGTTCCATCTTTTGATAAATCAAGGTGAACAGGAACCAATTGATAAACCGGACTTATTCGCGAAGAACAACCTAGTATTATCAACCACCTCAATATAATCTTTACCGACTAACGAAACAAGATATTATGGAAGCACAAATGATGAGACGAAGATGTTTGTGATTAATTTTATCTTGCCTATCGGAGAAATTAATCTCGAGTCAATTATTTCAATTGTACTCAATTCGATAGAATCAGGCAAGATCAAAACACGCAACTATAAAGAAAATAGTTGGGTCTGGCTTCACAATCCCAATAAAGTCTTTCAAGTCGTTAACCTACAGGGTCTCGATAGAAACCTAAGGTTAAAGGAGAATCGACTCTAGTTTATACAACTAGTAACACACAGGAGGTGTGGGGATTAGTTTTACCAGTTGCTAGAGTTCTCATTTATATAGTTTTCTAATCAGGGGTTTGTAATCCAAGTTACCTTGGTAACAAAGCATTCAATATTCACCGTTAGATGAAAAACCTGATTCAACCAAGCTAATTTCTTTCAACCGTTAAATCGAACTTAGCTTGTTACACACAAATGAAATGTACCCTCATTTAGGTTTATATAACCGTACCCAAACGTGTACACCATGTTGGTTCACAAATAGTTAACCGAGGTTAGCCATATGATTACTCTCATATCAACCTTATTCATCTTAACCATTAACTAGTTCAAATGAATCAAATGAAACTAGTTAAAGAGTTGTTCAATTGCTATATTCTCATTGAATTATACAAGAACACAATTAAAGAAAAATCGGTTTGATTCACTCGAATCAATCATGAACATTATAGCCATGGTTTGCAAAGATTGCATTCCTTATTATATAAATTTTTATGTTCATGTTCATAACCGATTTTAGAACTTTAACCTTCAAGTATGCAAATGGGTACGCATACTTGAAACACCCGGACTAAGATTGGGTTTCGCCAGTACGCAAACGGGTACGTGAACTTTCAATCCCAGCAGAAATTCTCGGACATGAACCTGTACGCCAGTACACAAACGGGTACGCATACTTAGGTTCCCGGATTTCTCAAACCAACAGGTACGCAAACGGGTGCGCATAGTATGGTTCCCGGACATGGATTACATATGTGCAAGAGTGCACAACATGACATATCCAATAATGGTTAAGTGTTCCAAACTCTTATTTCAATCATTGAAATTTTCTTAAAGGATGCCAATAGTCGTTTTCACATACTATTAGCATCAAAGCAATTTTCAAGTTATTGAAATAATCATAACGAAACATTCCAAGACTACACCAAATGATTGTATCACACAAACCATGTAAGATGTTACTCGGAAATTTTCACATGATATAAAGATGAACTTGGTCGAAGCGAAAGCTTGGCAACACATATTTCGAGAAATATGTAAGCGAGATAAACTCGACTCGAAATCTCAAATGTGTATATAGAAAACTATATCGTAATACAACTTATGTCTCAATATAGGATATAGAGTAGAAATAGACTTCCCAAGTGATAGATGAGTTTCAGTCTCCACATACCTTTTGTCGATGAAGTTCCACAAGCTCCCCTTGGTAGTTCTTCGTCTTCAAATGATGAACGTCGTGAAGTCTAAGCTCAACTACACAATGTATGTCCTAGTCCGAGACATCTATAAATATGCCAGAAATCAAGACTTATAGGCTTGATAACTAACATTGAAAAACATGCTTGAGATAACAACGCATGCGAGTTCGACCGAGCAGTGCTCTAACACTTAATTATGCGTACCGGTATGCGTAATTGAGTGAGTTATTTTCTAAAAACAGTTTATTCGTGAACTAAGACATATATAAACTAAGGAATGCATATTTGCAAACTGTGGCTATAATTTTCATGAATTGATTCGAGTGAATCAAAATCGTTTTTGCTTCGATTGTGTCTTATATACTTATATGAGATCTAAGCAATTGAATAACTCTCTAACTAGTTCTTTTGAGTCATTTGAACTACTTATGGTGAAGATGAATAAGGTTGATATGAAAGTGCTCATATGACTAACCAATGGTTAACTACTGTTGAACCAACTAGGTGTGCACGTATAGGTACGGTTACACAAATGTGTATAACAAGCTAAGTTCGATCTAACGGTTGAAAGATATTAGCTTGAATCTAATCAGGTTTTCATCTAACAGTGAATATTGAATGCTTTGTTACCAAGGTAACTTAAATTGCAAACCCTGATTTGGAGACTATATAAAGGAGAACTCTAGCAACTGGGAAACCTAATCCCCACACCTCCTGTGTGATACTAATTGTATAAGCTAGAGTCGATTCTCCTTTAACCTTAGGTTTCTACCGATACCCTGTAGGTTAGCGACTTGAAGACTTTATTGGGATTGTGAAGCCAGACCCAAATATTTTCTCTATAGTTGTGTGATCTGATCCTGCTGTTTCTATCGTGATTGAGTGCAATCGTAAGATTGGCATGAGATTAATTTCTCTAATATGCAAGATAGAAAAGTAGTCACAAACATCTTCGTCTCATCGTTTGTGATTCCAAAATATCTTGTTTCGCTAGTCGATTAAGATTATTGTGAGGTGATTGATATTTCTAGGCTGTATCAATTGGTTTTTGTTCACCTTGATTTCTCAAAAGACGGAACAATACTTTTAAGTATTTCTATGGGAGAAAGATTTATCTATTCATGTAGACTTTTCAGTGTGATACAAATTTGTTTATTAAAGTCTTCGACTTTGGGTCGTAGCAACTCTTAGTTGTGGGTGAGATTAGCTAAGGGAATTAAGTGCGTAGTATCTTGTTGGGATCAGAGACGTAAGGAGCGCAACTGTACATTGGATCAGTGTGAGATTGATTGGGGTTCAACTACGGTCCATACCGGGTTAGTTTGTAGTAGGCTAGTGTTTGTCGCAACTTAATACAGTGTGTGTTCAATCTAGACTAGGTCCCGAGGTTTTTATGCATTTGCGATTTCCTCGTTAACAAAACTTCTTATGTCTGTGTTATTTCTTTTCCGCATTATATTGCGTTATATAATTGAAATATCACAGGTTGTGCGTTGAATCGATCAATTGGTAAATCCAACCTTTGGTTGTTGATTGAAATTGATTGATCCTTGAACATTGGTCTTTGGTACCGCTCAAGTTAATTTCTCTTGTATTCAATCAGACTCGCAGATTTCTTTTTGATTGAGTAAGGATTGAATTGAGAAATTGAGATATAATGCTTTGATATACTTTTCATTAAGATTGCGTCTGACTGTCTAGTTGATTCTCTTAAAAGTATATTGGAGTTAGTCCATACAGATTGCTAAGCGAAATATTGGGTGAGGTTGTTGTACCCCCACTTTTTCAGTTACTGGAGTGAGAGAGTGGGAAACTGGGAAATTGTATTCAAACCAGTTTCACTTCCGTGGGATAATTGGTTGATTTTCCATCCACTACTTTGCTAACTTCTTCAAATTCTTGCACGACTTACTCACATTTCTCATCGTGGGTGTACACACGTGCCGTAGGCCGCCAGACCAAAACCCTAGTGAATACACCCCCATGTGACATGATTGATGTCTCACGAATGTGGAGTCTGCAATGCAGACATGTATTTAATTAGTC
Source organism: Papaver armeniacum (assembly GCA_023531295.1). NCBI lineage: Eukaryota > Viridiplantae > Streptophyta > Magnoliopsida > Ranunculales > Papaveraceae > Papaver > Papaver armeniacum. Next base: position 100,450 of record JAJJWW010006958.1, on the reverse strand, counting down.
AATCGTTGACTTGACTTGATAATGAGTTTTAGCCTTGATAAGTCGAGCATAATGAACGACTGTGGTATGCTCTGAGACTCATGGATTGATCATGGAAGGACGTTGAGTCTTAATGAATTGTGATATATCATTTTACCAGTTGAGGTAATAATGATGTTTTCATAACTTGAATCGACGAGCGTCCAATGAGATTGCTCGATCATGGACTTGTTGATAGGAAATGTTGTTGAGTTGTCGAATGACGAAGAAAGATTATAATGGTCGACTTATGAACCAAATATTGGTTTATGAACCAATGAAATATTAATAGTGGATCAGTGGAATTCTCGAATGTTGATAGTTGAATCACCATGAGGAATATTGCTCGATCGAGCAATTAAATATTGATAGTTGGATCATTATTGCTAGAAGTGAGTTCTGAACCCAGTTGATTGTGTATTTTGATAACTTAAAGTGAGCAAGGCAAATATTGCTAGTTTAAACAAATATTGCTCGTTTAAGAAAATATTGCTCGATAATGAATTATTGGTAGCGGGACCAAATAATTATAAATTAAAATACTGGTAGCTGGCCCGAATATTGTATAATTAATTAAAATTGTTGATTACTGGATCAACATAACATTGTTGTTGTTTGAACCCGTCCAGAATTATGGTTTGCAGAGCATTAGGTTTGAAACCCTGATTTCGATTGATTATTGATCAATGGATGATTTACTGAAAATCAACCATGAGTGAGATAGGGACCGCCTACATGAGATGGTGAGACGACCATGTAGTGCCCAGATGCTCGAATGAGCATGCACCAAAATCCTTTGTAGACCCATTGGTGAAAGGATGATTAAATGCTCGTTTAATCAATCATTATTAAAAACCTAGTGCCAACCAAGGGTATGAAACGTCCCTTTGTAAGCATTATGGATCAAATTCCAAGGTAAAACCTAATTATGGAGAGAGGAGGGACCGACCAAGGGGTGTCACCATGAAACCGTCCCTTTGTAATCGTGGATCTTGACTTAAACTCTCAATTTTTCTTGAATGGTCGATGGATCAAATTTTTAATATTTTTTCGTGAGAAGCCAAGTTGTTTGGAATTTGAGCAATATTTGGAGAAATATGGAAAAAATTATTTTTTTGCTCAAATTCCTTATTTTATATTGTTATTTTTCATCCTTGTGTGAATAAATATGGAGAAACTAAGGAGTTTTGCTCAAACAAGGAAGTTTTCATGAGATGAGAAAAATAATAAAATAAGATGAAAAACAAAAGGGAGAGGGGTGGGACCAGCCACATCGGCATGACCGGTCGGTGGGCACAATCCCTTGTGCGTTTTTTTTTTCTAATATATTTTTTCCTTACCTATTTTGCATAGGTTTCCTCGTTCGTCCATATTTTTGAATGCTCGTTTATGCATTTGGGTGCTCGTTCGTGCATTATTGTTAAGTACACTCGCACCATTTTCTCGGGGCTTACTCGGTGGTGGCCCAAAAGCCCGAAAAGTGAATACCTATTACTAATCCATAGAATTCAGCTGTGAAAAGCCATGAAACAGAGTAATGAGATATATTATTTTCTAGGAATTCAATTGATGAATGTTGCGTCAGAATTAATATATGAGTGGCTCTATACTAGCATGCAATATGTCTAGGAGCGTTATGTTTATTCGAGAATCGAGGTATGAGATGGTAGAGATATCATACTCGTTCTGAATATTAATTATGTATAGTCGGGGAACACTGAGACATCCTGAAGATGTTAACACTCTATACTAGCATGCAATATGTCTAGGAGTCGTCCAATCACTATCAATTCCTATACAGATGTATTGATGAAATATGCGAAGTGTTGAAAGCTCAGTTGAGAGTCTTTAAGGATTACATATTCATGCATGCTCTGAGAGGTTGTACACTCAGTCATAGATTGTGAAATGAGCTTTCACGAATCCTAAAATATGAATTTCACACACGTGTCTGAAGCCGTGTCATAAATATGCAAAGATCCCATCAACAAATGGTTTCCCAAACCTTCTAGGAATAATTCCTTTTCTAGGTATATTTCCTTATCTAGAAATATTACCTTGTCTAGGAATATTCTTTATCTAGGAATATATATTTCCTTATCTGGAAATTTTTCTTCTTTGCAAATTTCCATAGTAATCCGTAGACACTTGAATTTATGGACAAATAGTAGCGGGAACTTGAATCTTAACAATGTCTGCACTGTTTCAAACCTAAAACAGAATGTCCCTTGAAAAACTCCAGATTTAAATTGTTTCAAACTGAACTATGATGCTTCTTGCGTTTATGATACTTTGGATGCTGGGTTTGGACTAATATCAAGGGATGATGCAGGTGATGAAAGAGGAGCTAAGTCAGGTATTTGAAAGCTTCATGTGCAGAAAAAGCTGAAGCTCTAGCACTTTTGCAAGGAGCTAAATGAGCCAAAGATGAAAGAATGAAACATTTCTGGATTGAAGGAGACTATGAAAGAATGGTGGGATTCATTAAAGGGAAGGAAACAATGTTGGCCTAGAGAAATCAAAAATTGGTTAAAGAAGCTATGAAGATTGTGGCAAAATGTAACAATCTTTTGGGTTTCAAATTCATTCGTAGAACTGACAACTCTATGGCTGATAAATTTACGGTGAAAACAAGAAAATCTTCAATTTTTAACAACCGGAAGCCAAATTTACATGTTGATAAGATTAGTAATCAAATGGAAGGTAGTGGCTGTACCAATTTATTGTCAAAATCTCATAACAGGTCAATATCCATTTTCGTTCTTTATGTCTGTGTACGTTTTCCGTTGGTAAAGAATTTCTCTTTTACCTTCGAAAATAAAATAAAAATAAAATAAATCCACAGATCATTTACCGAACTAGGTTTAGTAAGTTGTCAAAAATCTGAGATTTTTATGGTGAATATACGTCGCTATCCACGTGACACCACGAACAAATAGCTGACAAGTGACAAAACGAAGGGCATTATAGGAAACATTGTGCTTTGATATAAAAACGTCTGTATCATTTCGTTCGGTTGTTAAAGAGAGAGAGAAAAACAGTCGAGAGAAAGAAGAAGAAGGAATTCGTGAGCATCCTACTCTACTCCATATGGCGGGTATTATTAGGGTTTCTCAGTGAACTCAAATTTTCCCGCCATTTTCAAAATTCATACTTCGAGAATGCCCTAATTGTTTTACAATTCAGTTTTTTTAGCAATTAAATTCAACAAATTTTTCAGATTTTTCCCAATTTTGTTTTTCACTACAAAGATTAATGGGGGCACAAGGAAAACCTCCTGCAACAACTGCATCTCAGGTAAGAATAAACCCTAATATTTAGAATTCTTGTTGTATTTGTTTATCGATCGATGCCCTAGTTTTGGTTTGGGTTTAATTGTGTGAAGTTATTGATTCTAATGTCGATTTTCACCCAAATGAGTTGATTTCATTAGTGGGTTTTGTTGACATTGAGAATTTTTGAAGTAATTAAAGTGGGCTGTAATGGTGTAAAGATTCAAAAACGGTTATTGAAGTTCAGCTTGTGTTGTAAACGTGTTTTCATTGAGTCCCTGAATTATGTCTGGGTCACTTAATACATTGTATTCCTTGACCACAATTTCCGGTTTAAGGAAGTAGAAATTTTAGCTCTATTTGGGATGAGCTATTCACTAGGCCATCCTCTTTTATCCAACATGGTAATGGATTAGGGAACAAAGTATATTTTTCGGGAATGGCTTATGGTTGAATTAAATTGTGAAGGTGTAACGGTTGGTCCATGGTGTGCTGAGCAATTTCCTTTTTGGAAATTATTGTTCACCTATCATCAAACCATTTTATTATTGAAAATCGGAAACTTTGTCTATAGTATAAGCCAAAAAGATCCAAATGAAACAGCAAATGGTCAATGTGCCCAAGTTGAACCATCCGACAATAGGCAAATGGTTTGCCGATACCAGACTGTGATGTGATTGTGTTTTCAAAATGATGCTCTAGTTTTTGTTTAGTTTATATGGTCTGAAGGAAAATGATTTTTATTTTGAATTCTTCCTACTTAGTGATTATTTATTTTACTTGGTGTCAATTGTTTTCAGATGTAAATTAATTTTTTGAAGAATCTGTGTAGTGGGTTGTAATGGTGTAAAGATTTTATTTTCAGCGTGTTAAAGTATACCATTTGAATGAGGAGGGGAAATGGGATGATCGGGGTACTGGGCAAGTCAGTGTAGGTTACTTAGAGGTATGTTTTTGACCTAATTTTGATTTTTGTGGTGTTAATAAAGTGTCAGTCATATATCTTTTGAAGTATTGACTTTGTCGAATTCAAGTGATCTTTTTTTTGTCTGGTTGTTATGGTCGTAGAGGTCTGAAGACCTTGCTTTGTTTGTGATCGATGAGGACGATAGTGAGACGCTACTTGCACATCGTATTGGCTCAGATGAAAATTATCAAAGGCAAGAAGGTAATCTTGTATTTTCATGTTTGTAAGCTTGACTTCTATTGTGTGTATTTGGCACTGAAGACATTACAATTTACAAGTTGTTTTTCTCAATTTAGATACAATCATATCATGGCGTGATCCAGAATATTCTACAGAATTAGCGCTTAGCTTTCAAGAGATTGCAGGCTGCTCTTTTGTTTGGTGAGTTTTATGCGGGTTTTGTTGTTGCTTTTCAACTTTAGTTCAGTGGTCATTTCTCTGGAAAAAGGTCTTAAAGAACTCGTGGTCTTATCATGATTACAATGTCTTTTGTTATTTAGGGAACACATTCGTAATGCTGGGAAGAATCTGCATTTCAGTAGCAATAGTGGTTAGTGAACTCTTTATTTGTGTGTGTGTTATTTATTGGACTATGAAGCGAAGTCCTTGATTCATCGGTCTGATTCATGCTATTTTGACTATTTGGCACTAATTGTAGATCAAGAGAGTCCTCAATCTGTTACTGAACCACTGGAGACATCAGGAATGTCACAGGCCAATGGTAACCTTATTTCTGTTCATGGATTCTTTTATCAGCCTCATATTTAGTTGCATGTTGATAAGGATAAGAAATGATGCTTTGGATCATATAAAGTACCTTCCAGTATTATATTTTGCAGAGGAGGCTTTTAATTGTTTGAGCACTGAGCTGAGGGAGTTGCCTGCTGTTGAGCTATCCACACTTCCTGCGATAATCAAGGTTCCAGTCTATGGACTTAGTGTCTTTTTTTTTATTCTTTTTCTGACTACAAAGAGTAAAATTTTGTCTGATCAAGTCTTTGAAGAGTTCAAAACCAAAACTTTGGCTGGTGTCTGGCAGATTATCTTGATTTGGATCGGTAGAAGTCTGGCATTATATGTGTATGAGGCTTGTTGTCAGCAATTGCTGTTAGCATTTGAGTTGGAAATCATGTGTAAAGTTCTTATGAACTGAAGCATAAAAGTTCACTCATATGCACTGTTTCCAACCAAAAACTCATATGGAGTGTATAATACTTGATTTTGGTATTTTAATGGATTTACTGTTGGACGCTTAAAGTTGTGAAGTCCTAATCAATTTGGGTCAGCCATGCATAAATGTATATGCTTAGTGGGGACAACTTGTTCTAATTGACAGTGATTTCCATCTTGCGAGATTTCACTTTTGTACTCTATCACCAGGATATACTTATTTAGCCAGGATATACTTATTTCGTCTTCTCACTTCTGTATCTGGGGGTCAAAGATCAATTATTTCCAATTTGTGAAATATCCAAATTCGTGATTATGTTTTTATTTAGTTGGATCCTATTTCTTTGGTCAATAATCTTGCTTCGCTTGGATCTATGAACCGTCATTAAGTCCAATTCCTTAGGCACATAGAGAATTATGGTCAATCCTATGCATGTGGATTGCCTTTTCATTGAACTGGAGAGTTCCTTTGTTTACCTTCATCTTGAGGTTGATTACTCGAAGTTACTTAATTTCTTCTGTTATGTATTTCACAATGTCAATGTAAATTCTGTAGTAAACTCTCTTGATATGCAAATGTCTTCATGACACTATCAAATTCTACCTGCAGATCGTAGCGGAGAGTGGCATAACTGACCAGATGCGTGTTGCGGAGCTTATAATACGTGATGTAAGCTTCTAATCAACTATACACAATTTATAGATCCTAGAACTGCTATTTGAGAAGATTTTTTTAGTCGTTTAGTATTTGAATATGTATATATGTGCATAGTACTTGAAGGACACTTGTATAATCAGAAATATTTATTTCAAATATGAGGATACTAACTGTTTGCAACACTGTTTCGGGTGCCAATACTCTTATCTGTTATAGTGGCACTTTTGCTTCTCTATAATATATAATTTCTTTTTTTTGCAGCAAGATTTTTTCCAAAGCTCCTGGATCTGTTTAGAATGTGCGAGGACTTGGAAGACATGGATGCTCTTCGCACAATATTCAGACTGGTGAAGGGAATAAGTCAGTATTCGTCTTTTTACATACCTCCCTTTCCTTTTTCTCTCTTGATCTTCATTTCTTCTTCTATCTGTTTATGAGTACTGATGACTTCTTGTTTTTCTTCTGGTCCAGTTTTACTTAATAGTCCTCAGATCTTTGACAAAATATTTAGTGATAAATTTATCATGGATATTATTGGGACCCTCGAGTGTAAGTTATTTTTGCAGTTTCTTAAAAATCTGCATAACATTTATTTTCAATGATTAACCTTCGTTGCTATGTTAATGAACAACTGAAAGTGTTCTTCAGATGCTCAGGTAATTTCTCGTGTGCATCATCGTGCTTTCTTGAAAGAGCATGTGGTCTTTAAGGAGGTAATACACATTTTCTCCTTCTTAGATGTCAGGTGTAGGCAAGTCAATAGCTGGGCTAAGCAGCTGGTTAGCTTGCACTAACTTAAAAATCTTGCTCTTTTTCTTATCGTAGGCAATCCCAATCAAAGATCCCTCAGTCTTGTCAAAGATACATCAGACTTACAGAATTGGTTATATAAAGGTGTAGATAACTTTTAGACTTGTCACTTCATTGTGATTGGTGTAGTGATAGCATTTTTTATTTTTTGCTACAATTTGTAGGATGTCATTTTGCCAAGAATATTGGATGAGTCTACGACTGTAAATCTCAATTCCATCATTCAAGGAAATAATGTAGCAGTGAGTTCCCAACTCTGAACAATTTATTTTCAGCTTTATTTTCTTCTTTTTTTGTCATCACCTCTTTCCCCTAATTGCGAGTCGACCATTTAATATTTTATTTTTATTAGGTCATTTCTTTGTTGAAGGATGATAGTACCTTTATCAAGGAAATATTTGCAAGAATGAAATCGTCCACTGCCTCCATTGAAACAAAGAAAAATTTGGTAGATTTCTCGACTTCTTTATATAATTTGAAATCTATATTTAGGATAAAATATTTGTTGTGCGAAAGGATTCCTTGCCTATATTGATTATCTTTAACCTTGATTTGGAACAGGCAGTATTCTTGCACGAATTTTGTAGCTTAAGTAAGAGCTTGCCAGTAGTAAATCAGTTGCGACTGTTTAGGTATGTACTTGTGATTTTTTTCCGATTTATACCGTTCTTTCTCACTGTATTTTCCTGAAGCATATTGGTTTCCATAGGGATCTTATGAATGAAGGCATCTTTGATATCGTAGCTGATGCATTGCAGTCAGAAGATAAAAGGCTTGTATTAATTGGGTAAGAGGTTGTTTTATCGTATTTGTAGGTTATTCTATTGTGTAGTACATAATGTTACTCTGGTAGGTCTGCTATATATAACCAGTAGTAGAACTGTAGTCTTTTTCCATGACAAGTATGCTAGCGTTGACAATTATGTGGTGTTCTTCTCGCTATGCAGGACAGATATCCTTCTTCTTTTCCTTAACCAGGATGCCAACCTTCTCAGGTCGTATATTATCCGACAGGAAGGCCGTCCCCTTCTTGGACTTCTGGTATGCAAGTCATTTCATGATTTCTTTTTATTGTGCTTATATATGTATTATATTTATTTGGCCCCTTTTATTCTCTTACCTACTTTGTTGCAGTGACTGAAATATTAAATTTGTTAACTCTTACGACTGTGAAATGCTCTTCCAGAATCGCCTAGTTTTATTTAGACCAATCTATTCACGAGCCCTTAATTTACTTAATTTTGTTGTCGTTTTGTAGCTTCCTTCAAAGTTCTTTTAATAGAGTTTCCTCTGTTATGTGCATACCTGCTTTTCTGGTATAATCCGTGTGTGTTAATACATTCTTGGACTATTTTTAGAGTAGCACTATTAGTTCTTTTGCAGTTGCAGTGACTGAAATATTAAATTTGTTAACTCTTACGACTGTGAAATGCTCTTGCAGAATCGCCTAGTTTTATTTAGACCAATCTATTCACGAGCCCTTAATTTACTTAATTTTGTTGTCGTTTTGTAGCTTCCTTCAAAGTTCTTTTAATAGAGTTTCCCCTGTTATCTGCATACCTGCTTTTCTGGTATAATCCGTGTGTGTTAATACATTCTTGGACTATTTTTAGAGTAGCACGATTAGTTCTTTTTGCAGTTACTTCCCTTGACATGATTAATGAAATAAAATTGTAATGGTTTATTTTCAGGTTAAAGGCATGTTAACAGATTTTGGTGAGGAGATGCATTGTCAGTTTCTTGAGATACTGCGCAACTTATTAGACTGGTTCTCAGCAGGATCCCAGGTGCAGTTTCCTTCTTTTCCTTGCACATATCTCTTTCTTTTAATGTTGCGGGACTTTTAATTATGATGTAAGAAAGATGCGTATATTTGACTATTTTGTTGAGTCTGTTTGGTTTTGGCTCATAGGTTTCTTTTTCATTCTGTAGTTAATTCACTATTCTCATAAGAAAGAGGATGCAGGTTAAATTTTTTTTTTTTATCCGTGTTAGGTATAACTATATCATAAAAGCAGAGTTTACTCCAGACTTAAGTTTATATGTGTAGTATCTGCAACCTATTAAGATGCATTAACCTGTGCAGGTAGAACTACAAATGTTGAGTTCTGTTTGATATTTTCTGTGATATGAATTGTTGATGAAAATTGTTGATGGATGATATTATTATGGATGATATTATTATGTAAGAATGTATCCAACTTTTTTTCTCTTAATCATGCTAGAAATCAATTTGTGACCTGCAGAATGTACTCCTTAGTCATGTGATGGATTTTCTTTATTTGTTGCAGAGAGAGACAATAATAGAAATTTTCTACGAGAAGCACTTGGACCAATTGATAGAGGTCATAATGTTGTCATGCCCTCCAAAAGGTCTCACCACATCAACAACAGAAAAATCAGCGGCTGGTGATGGGCATGGAAGTCAGGTGGTCATAAAGCCGGAGATATTGACAAATATATGTGAATTGCTGTGTTTTTGCATTCTTCACCATCCTTACAGGATAAAGTACTCTCCTTAGTTGTGTGCTTGCTGCTTTGCGTGTTAAAATTTTGTATTTCAGTGTTATGAGTCAATTGTGGACTAACCATCTTGTTTTATCTCGGTTTCGTGCTTGTAGATGCAACTTTCTTTTAAATAATATGATAGGTAAAGTCTTATTTCTGGTTCATAGAAGGGAGAAGTACCTAGTTGTAGCTGCTGTTCGCTTCATGCGCATCATTATTTGTCGCAACGCTAGTGTGAGTATTATATCCCCGTTGTTTTCTGATACATACTAGTGGCAGGATTCATGTGTTGAAATTTAGGCAATAATGCAATGGAACTCGTATTTATTTGGCAGGATGAGCAATTACTCAGTCATATTGTTAAGAAAAACCATCTGAAGCCAATTGTGGATGCTTTTGTTGCTAATGGTGATCGATATAATCTTCTAAATTCTGCAGTTCTTGATCTTTTCGAGTATATCAGAAAGGTGCTTCTTTCTTTCAGTTAGCTTCTGTTGCATAATTAGGTAGGGTTTAGGTATCTCAGAAGTCATGTGAACGTCATTTGTTTTGTGCAGGAAAACATAAAAACCTTAATTATGTACATTGTTGATTCTTTCTGGAGTCAGTTGGTCAAATTTGAGCCATTTGCAACTTTTTCGCAACTTAAACTCAAATATGAGCAGGTAACAGGTCTACTCCTGGATCTTTGGTAACTTCCTTGTGCCAGTTTCTTTTAAGAAGCGTGTACTACTTCAGGATCTTTAGTAATTTTCTTGAATCAGTTTCAGAACAAGGAAAAAATTGACCCCGAAAAATGCACTAGTGAGAACCCAAGAAAGCGATATGATGAGCGTGCTCTTGATAAAGAGGAAGAAGATTACTTCAATGAGGACAGGTCTGTATTCTTTTACTGAACATTCAATGTATTAACGTTTTGTCTGAAATTTATTAACTAATGAACCTTGTACTTGAGTGAATCAGCGACGAAGAGGATACTGCTTCTGATAGTTCTTCAGATGTCCAACAAGAAAATCAAACTTCCTTACCAGCCACCTCCTGCCATGCATCATTAAGGTAAAGTAGGCATCTCGAAATGTAATATTATCCAAGCAATGGATCAGGGTGATTCAACCCTTTCAGGGCATGGATCAAGAATGCTCAACCTTGACTTCAACTTTAGTAGGCATGTCGTGTGGGTAGTGTTAGTGTTTCGTCCCTTCAGGTTAGTCACTGGTATGAAACCTGTTTTACCTAATAATGTCAAACGTTTCACATCTAGGAATAAGGTGGAAACTCTTGGTGGGGATGAAAGAAGCACAGCCCCTCTGACACTAAAACGGAAATCAAATTACGATGAGGAGGTACTCGAGCCAACAAAGAAGCAGAAGTTGGATGACGACTTGAACAACCGTGACAATGTTTTAAACACTGCTCCACAGTCGGTATGTAATCCTGAAGCAAAATCTAGTAAACCACTTATCCGAACCCCAGATGAAAAATTCTCTGAAGAAGAAGCTCAAAGTAAAGAGCAAAGAAGTTCTGATAATTCGCCGAGCACTTCAGAGACTTGTCAAGTAACTGACGAAGGGTCTGCAGTGGTAGTGACTCAACATCTAAGCTGATTGTAGATGAAGGGAGTACTACTGGTTCTTGTGTTCGATGACACATCCTTGTATTATCTGATCTGTAAGACTGCAGTGGGAATTTCTATATTCTCTCCTGGAAGGATGAAAAGATTTTGATGATGAGGAAACAGGCCAAGACAGGAACAGGGGTCTGTGAGAAGAAAGAATCTTTTATTCGCCGAAGGGTCACAGAAATTCAAACCTCACCTGGCCTAGCATTTGGTCTCATCATGCTGCTGTTACTTCGAGAAAGGAAAAGATTCTCTTTGGTGGTAAACAACAGTCGCACCAGCCTTCGAAAATATTCTTTTCTTCAATTTTTGCCGTTTTTTGTATTGATTGATTTTCAAATTTCTCTGTAAAAATGTATGCCAGATGGAGGGTTAGGTTAGGTTAATATTTTTCCTGAGTTCTAATGATTAAGATAAGGCAAGCTGGTTGTCCATGGCATACCCAGCCAAAAGTAGTGCAACGTGTGATTATACATTTTAATCTGTACATGAAATTACAGATAGTGAATTAGTTATACAATTTCAATTGGTGTTGAGATTAGACTTCCAGCATTTTTTAATGGGTGTATGTCTAATAATATTCCAGATTAAGATTAGCCTTGCGATTCTTAAATTACACATCAGAAATTGGTGAACACAACAACAAAACAATTACCAATCCAAAACCTAGTATGGTATTGTCAGGGGAAAAAAAAGACAAAAAAAACGCCTAGTGTGATACAATTTCCTCTTGCTGAAGTTCCTTTGGTAATGCTCGAGTTGCCCATGAAGGCAGAGGAGCTCGAAACTCAACCGTGAGACCGGTTATCGGATGATCAAACGTTAAAGTCTCAGCATGAAGTTCATGGGCATTGTAAACTTTCCCTTTCCATTCGGAAACACCTTCATACTTGACGTCTCCTCTGATTGAAATTCCAAGGTACTGACTGTGTAATCTAATCTGATGTGTTCTTCCACTTTGTGGGTATGCTCTGACCAAAATCTCATCATTCTTTTCACCAGCTATTATTCCTGGTTCTTCAACTATTAAAACATCTTCTTCGTTTATACTCAATTTGGTCGGTTCTTTAAATTTACCTTGTCCATTCACAGATAGAACTTCAAATGTGGTTGCCATATCTCTAACTGAAGATCCTCCTGGTAACGAACGACCAACATCTGATGCAGCGTAAACACGCCAAACACCAAATTTCGACCTCCCATGACCTGATTTTAAACTGATTCTATCCCATTTTGGAGCTACTCCAATGCACATGGAGATGTAGGTTTTTTTAACTTTGTGATCAGTGAAGGCTTTAACTAACTTCCCTGCAACTTTGTGTGATTTTGTTATGACCATTAAACCACTTGTATCGCGATCGAGCCGATTAGCAAGATGAAGCTCTAGTGAGTTGGTTTCAGTCTCTGCAAATCATAATTTAAAACAAAGTTAATATGAATAAGACATTTACCAAGCAGAATTGCTTATCTGAAACTCAATTATTTTCATTGAGACAAAAACCAATCACTAAATGTGCTATTAATAAAGTCTTACTTGAATCCGTTAAATCAGTTTTGTTATTAAGAAGTTGAGGAACTGAAGAAAGAACAGTTTCACAATAAATTCCTTGTGGTTTGTTAACAATAACCATCCATTCATCTTCAAAGATTACATCTTTTGGTGTCAGAGAGAATGAAGTCGATTTTGAAGTAGCGGATAAAGCTCTATTCAATTCAATTTCCTTAGAGATAGCTGGTAATGGTGGTGATAAAGGTTTTGGGTAGTCTGAGAGATGAGTTTCTTCCGACATGATTGGTCGGCAAGATTTACTGTGAAAATGGGGGATTTTGTTGAAGGTATTTGAGTAAGGCAAGAAGACAGAAAGAACCGGGAAGGATCGGAAGATATGTGATCGAGAAGGGGAAGAGAATGGCATTTTAGTCATTTGAAGTGGTTATGGTAATCTTGGGCGATACTTTGAGTCGCTTGCTGCTGCCGATTCGCTCCGGTGCCACATTTCAGATAAACTTTTTAAGGGTAGGATCAGTTGACATGGTCATAATAACATAATTTTGACATTTTAGCGCCATTTTTTCTAAAAAATCTAAACGACGATTAATTTGAAGTTAATTTCGGATTGTGCTCATTTTTGGGTAGGCATGTAAAACTTAGTAAGAAGAACATATCCTCAAAATATTAGTTATCCGTTATGATTTGGGTTTTATTCACAAAAATAACGTCCAACGTGTGAGATAGTATGAGAATAAAAGTGTAAAGGGATCCATCCTCATACTAAATTTGGTGTACATTCCAAATATCTCAAGAGGAGAACTGTTATTCATTATTTATAGATAATAAGTTATATATTAGGCCGGTTCTTATGGATCATGGCAAAAAAATCCATCAACCAGCCGCGCTACTACGGGAAAACTGTTCAGCGATGGAGATCATATCGGATATTGCCAGCGATATAATGATTATCATTGGCGTTGTAAACTTCATCGCCCGATGGAAATTCGATCGTTAAATGACTTTCTCCTACTTCATTTTTATATATACACGCCTTATTTACTTCATCAAATTACTCACACCTACTTTTACACATATTTTACCTATTTCTTTACCTATATTTTCAAAATCAATGGAGAATTCCGATGAAGTGAGGCAAAATTTTGTTACGAATCAACAACAATTTTTGATAGCCGCAATAACAGTAACCTACTCTACTGAAATGATGAGCCTAATTAATCTTATTTCATCTCTTAACCAGATTCAATACAATGATTGCCTTTAATACTCTCATTGATTTCCACTCAAATCATAACAAATCACATCTGTTCATTGGATTAAATTATTCTAATCTGAAAAATTAACTAAAACTGCCTAAAACACCAAACTAAATCAAATTAAAGTTAACAGAAGGATTGAAAAAGATAAACATTCCAATAACCCTGACAAAGCCCAAAAGCAGTTAAGTATTAACCCGTAGGTACATAACAAATTCATGTCAATCGGTTTAAATCACAACAAGAAATGCATCTTCCAATATTGCAACAACTTGATGATGAGGAAGCTGAAGATAGAGAACTAAATAACACTCTGATGCGCGTATACTCAGGCCAAATACTTAGAGTTCCAGAACCAAAAGAATTATTCACAAGAATATATATGTATCGAGGAGGGAATGGTTTCCGCATGCCTCGACATTTGGTGTTAAATATTATTAATTAGCTTTGTCAGGTACAACTTCAATATCAGTTTGATGCACAAAATATATTAGAGGTCATAATCCTGAACAAAAGGTTACTTCGGCCATAAGGATTTTAGGTTACAGGCCTGCGAATTCGAACGATGAGTTCCTTGTATGGAAAAAAAACTTTATTCAAATATATTTCATTTTTTTTTAATGACTAATAAGTTTGGTCCAACGTATTTACGAAAACTAACCGAGGAAGATGTTAGAGAAATATTAAAGCAGAACAAGGATAGGGGATTCCTATGAATGCTAAGTAATCTTGACTGTATACATTGGGTATAGCTGGGATGCCCTGCTTATTGGGCCGGTCAATATAAAGGTCATTACCCAAAACCAATTATTATCCTTGAAGGTGTTGCTTCTTATGATTGTTGGCTATGGTACGTTTTTTTTTTTTCTTCCGGTCTTCCGGGTTCACAACATGGTATTAATATTTTGCACAAATCGCCTCTGTGTGATGATTTAAGTATGGAATTTGTCATGAAGTGCATTTTTCAATCAACGGCTATCAATGCATTCATGGGTATTATCTTGTAGATGATATGTATCCAAAATGGTCAACCTTGGTTCAATGTTACTGTCAGCCTCCTGCCGGCGAATTGGGTCGTTCATACCAGCATTCTATCAATAAGCAAATGGACTTGAAGAAGGATGTGGAACGGGCTTTTTGGAATTATAAAGTGGAAGTTTGCTGTTATTTGTGGGTCATATCATGGTTTAAGTTCTCGTGAAATGCACAAGATTATGCTCATTTGCATAATTCTGCATAACATGGGAATTCAGGAAACCCGTCGTAATAAGGATTGGACTAACCATGATGATGAATATTTGAGGCCTGAGATTCAACCAAAAAGAGGCCTACTAGCAAGGAACTATATGCAAATGACTAATTACATTCATTTTTGGGACAATTGTCCCTTCTGGATACTAAATAATACCTTACCAACTATCCTGTTTCAGAGCTATCTACGTGCTAATAATCTTGCGAAAATAAATTAGCTAACAAGAAACACTTGATCGCTTGTACTGCTCCATGAACCTCACTACGATTTAGGATAAGAAGAAGAGAAAGAGAACCACACAAATGCAAGTCATAAACAAAAGTAACAAAAAGTAAAGTACTCACGGATTTAACGTGGCTCAACAATATACATAATGTGTGTGTATTGTCTACATCTACCAAACGACTACAACCTCTTTATTCATTATAGAATAAAATGAGAACTACACATCATGATTGACCAAATTAATCTATCGACTCACCATAATGTGACCGAACACAAGAACTCTCACAAACGCCATATAAATCCAAAGTAGTGTCTTCACCCATACAAGATAATGCTTACCACATTATCTACCACAACAGGATGATCTTCTCTGCACACCGTGACATGAATTATCATGGACGCCTTCTGCTCAACACCAATAATATACTCCAGCACCATCAAGATTATCTTCTCCTCAAACAAGATTTCTTAACAACATCTCCATACGAATACTCCATCACGACATATCTTCCAACATCGATAATTATTCCTTAAACACCATAACTTCTTCCATCATCAATAGCCTTTCACATACCACCCCAAGCTTGAGAATTCCATAACTAAACACACAACATAGACCTCCTTATATAGGAGTCACAAACTGGTTCTCAAGTATTAGCCTCCTTATATTAGGAAACTATCCCAACTAGGAGACCATGGTCAATTTGGGAAACTCGTAAGCATATGGTAATTGACCCAAACTAGGAAACCCAATGTTTCTCTATAATTTTCCACCTCATATCATATGAATTCATGCATGAGACGATCAACTTGTTATCCCTCCATCTTCTGGACAATGATTGCACCATCACTTGTTCCCTACGTATCCTTAATATGAATCAAACCGAATATGGTTCACCCAAATTGTTTTATAGAACTCCACCAGATGAGAGCAAACCAAACTTTAACATCACCAACTCAAGACTTAACAATCCAACATACCGGTGATTGTACAAATCTCAACCACGGCGAAAAATTCCTGACCATTTCACCAACCATCATCATATGATCACCAATTATGCTTACTTATTTATGTTCACAACTCCACATCAATTGGTATCATTTTAGGTTTATTGTATGCCAACTTAATCGGATTATACACGATCATTGTCCATATGTTACTAATCGAATTTAGTTACATTCTTTATGCGTCATTAAGCTCTGCATGCGCCTTCAATCTTGACCCACCATGAGCCTTTCTCCTAGGACTGCCTTGCTCTACCTAAGTTAATTTTCCACTCCACTTAAGCTACTAACTTCAACTTGCGCACCGTACCCTATAAGGGATGACATCCATAATTACTCGATCACCAAATGAAACCACCACAAGAGCCTCCAAGCGTCTACCTAAGCGTTCCTTAGCAGAACCATAATCTTCATTTCTAAACTCCAACAAAGTCAATTGCTTCCCCGAAACAACTGATCACCTACTTATTTTTTACGAGCATGTTCATTAAGCTTAGTCATTATATTTCGAGAAATTCGTAAGCTAAATAATTAGTTCTCCACTCGAAATTCTTGTCTATGCAAGCTAGTCTAATTAGTTATGCGACAAACGTCTCAAGGATAGAAAAGTGAATATAACTTGAGAAATAGGTGGTTCAGTCTTCACTTACCTTTTGTTGATGAAGTTTTCCAAAAGCTTCGGTTGATCTTCGCCTTCAAACGGTAGAACGCAAATGATGACTGGTTCGTTTCTCAACCACACTATCCTAGACCGAGACTTAACTAATTGTAGACTAGAAAGCAAGATATAGTCTTGACAACTAAATTTGACAATAAGCTTGAGATAGCAATACTTGTGAGTTCGACCGAGCAATGCTCTAACATATAGGTGACCGTTCCAATTTAATGGAAAATGCACTTCATGGCTTAGAGTCATTTGGTTTGAGCGAAAAAAGCTATCAGACACTTTTATAAATATCTTTATCTCTTAATCCTTACAGAGATATGTAATAACCATATAAAATGTTTCATTAAAGTCCTTTTGAAACCACCAAGCTAACTAAGTAGCATAACATTATAATGTTCATTACAAAAGAGTAAAAAATTCTAGGACTTTGTGAGAAACCTCGTGCCATAAGGTGTGCTTGATACTTTAAGACTGCATTCTTCTCACTGCTCTTTATGACAAATAATCATATATGTCCCATAGGTTTTATACTTGGTCTGTTAAAACTGCCACACCAAATTAATAATATGATTTCAGGTGAATTTCCTTTGTTGTGGTTAAAAGCTGAATCAAGCTCGATTTCTAGAGCTTCTGGCCCCACCGAAAATATTTAGACCAATAAGAACCTTTCGTTTTTTCACACCACCAAACTTGCCTATCATTGACCCCGATTCTCTTTTTTTTTCGCAATATTAGATCTTTTTCCAAACCCTATTTTTATTTCTTTAGCCGCATCCTGTGTTCTCCCTATTTCAATTCTTTATTTGTTTCTCGCCTCATCTAAAAATCGATTTTTTTTTTTGTCAGAATCATTGGTTTTTCTCCCCGTGACCCTTTTGCTGCTTAAAACCACAAAAGTACTTATGCTCAAACCACCTACGTGAAGATTCCATACGCCCATTTGTTACCGCAATGGTTTGCTTAAATCTCTTTACTTTTTCTTTTTCTTCTATTGATGAAGTCGTTGTTATGTAGATCCTTATTTCTTTATGAAAAAAAGATGGCACCTTATTCAGTTGAAAGTGCAATCATATGTGGTATGGTGACTCCATAGATGGTAGTATCGGCATCTTCGTAATGTCTCCATCTCACCAATGATATGTAAAATAAATAAATTAATTGGCTGAATATCTTTGATTGTGATAAGAATACAGATGCATCTTGAAATTTTCTTCTGTTTGATAAATGTTGTTTTAACATCCATTATAAGATCAACCCCAATCTGTAGTATACATTAATGTCACAGTTGTATAGTACCTTTAATTCAAGCTGAATCGTTTTTGTTTTATAGTACCTCCAACTCATAAACGTGGATTAATTAGGTATTTTTTAACCTAATAATCTTACTTTTGTATCAATTAGTTATGTATATGATCAAGTGAGTTTTTGTAAAGTTTTAACCTTTTGCACCTGGCGATGGAGAAAACAGGCTGACTACTTCATCCTCTTTTGCCAGTATATTATACTAAGGATTTTTATTTTTAGTTTGCTTTTGTATTTTTATCCCTTGACATATATTAATAATTAACTTCCATGACTCTGGATAGCAGGCAACCGTGAATAGACACGCCCATGGGTTCGACGTTAACAATGTTGATGGTACTTTCAGACAGTAAGTCAATAATTGCTTCGGCTGGGCTTTTACAGCTAAATTTGTTGCCTCATTATGGCGCGATCTTTTTTTAGTGTTTTATGAACTATCAGCACATACATTATACTTATTTGGAGAATTTTAGTCTTGCGTTGGCTTCTTTAATTTGGTTAAAACCCTTTGTGTCTAATAGTTGATCATATGAGACTCTTTAGTATTTATGTTGGCTTTATTAATTATATAGCATGAACAAAAAATGAGACTTCTTTGATACACAAAAAGGGAATTGCATAAACAAACTAAGAAAAGATGGGTCTAGAATAATTGTTAAAGGCGCAAAGAAGAGATATCCAATATGATTTTACTTAGACGGTTATTATTTTAGTTTCTGGTATGTGTCTTCAACAGTTCAACCGCTTATGCAATACTTATTACACTAAAATTTCATGTATATATCTTTGGTTTGTATGAACATGGTTGTAAAGAAAACATCATATTCTTTTGACGTTTCTTGATGAACATATGTTTAATGGGCGTTTTTTCTGTTCTTTTCCTTTCAGGTGGTTAGAGGAGAAGGCAATAATCCCAAAACACGAGTAAAAGCATCTTATCTCTGGGAACCGTGTTCACCGTCGTATGAATTCCAGTAATGTGGAACCGATTAAAGTATTTTTACATGAAATGGGAGTGATGGTGACACGACATATTTTTTTGGAGAACACTATGGGTGGTATTTTGGAATAACCAATTTGATCCCGTGCAACGCACGGGCGTACCACCTAGTACATATATATTTCTCAAAGAACCAAGTTATACTTGGATTGTGTATCCCAAAAATACTCTTTGTTAAAATTAAACAATAAATAACATGGTTCGATCTCATTGTGCTCTACTTTCTTGAGCAACATATGAAAATAATTATTAATTTTCTTGCATAATATTTCCATTGACCCATGCATTCTTATAATCCATTGGGATTTTATTGTTCTCTGGAATCATTAATCTTGAGCTCCTCCAGTTTGATCCATAGACATGATCAGAGACAATTTAACGAGATGATTTCATTACTGTTATGACTTTGGTTGTGCCTTACTCACCTATTTGATTTTTAGGTGAGTATTGATCGAACTTGGTGATCTCTCCGTCCTCCTTTTATGTAGTCGCGGCCTCTACCACACTTCTACCTAGTGTAGTAAGAACATCATAGTCTATGTTGTACCCCTTACTGGGGATTGTTAACCTCACATGCACATTTGCAGCTGGTGTGTGTGGTCTTGTCACTTTACCGATATCAATGCACATTCTGAAGATCGATTTTCTTTTTCACTTCACATTTACATTTTTGGAGTAAAAAAATCTATATGAGCCCCTAACGATGGGAAGATTGTCTCACCCAAGTGACACCGCAAATCTAGCGGTTAAGAGACGCACGCCAAAAGTTTCAAAATGCGTAAAATTACTGTGAATTCATACCCAACATGACTACTTAATTATTTTAATGACCCACTATAGTACTTAGTGGAGTCGTAAAGGCATATCTATATTATAAGGGACAACGGTGTTTTTACCAATGGACGGCTATCTACAGTTTAGACACATAAAGGTCAATCCAGATTGAGCGAAAATTGTGTTTTGGTAATCTACAATTTGGGTAGATAAAGAACGGTGGTGATTTTAGTTGCATATTCTTACACTCTAATCACACCTGCAAATAATACATTTGCATTACTCGCCCTAATTTAAAGTTCTTTCGCCTGCTTTCGGTTACGCATCCCCGTAATACTTTTCAAATTAATTTTAAGCTTTCTTCTCATTAATATAGAGGCGTTATCCTTGGATAATGAATGTAAATATTCATTGATGAATCGAAAAAGAGAATAAATTTTGCACCCGTTTGAGGATCATTCAAGGTTAGGGTTCTTCTTTTCAAAAAACTTTAATTTGATATTATTTTTGTTTGATTCAGAGTTAGGATTTCTCTTTAAATAATCGCTGACAACTCCGTGTAGAAAGTACAGAAACTTTGGGTTTATAAGTGATTATCAATTTTTAATTTGATTTTTCGTTGGTTAATTGTAAGGTTTCGATTTTTAACAATCTGTGTTGTAAATACCCTTATTTATCTCCATTGCCACGTGCACTACCAGGGTCCACGTGGATGACATTACTCAAAGGATGACACATAGGGGCATCCGTGGCACTCGAACAACGTGCATCTCGTCAAGACCAACGGTCGAAATAAAGGGGCACCCGAGATAGGAAGTCCGCGTAGCACCAAAGGATGGCCTTAACCCATCACGAGGTAAGACATGATCAACGGTCAGAGGCAGTCCAACTGACATAGACATGACAAGAGGACTGACACCACTCGCCGTGGACTGGACCGCTCCAACCACCCGCATTTAATGTAGCTCGAGAGAACACGTGTCGGACGACCAACGATGGAAACAAGGGGTCGATCGGCGTGATGAATCGGGATACGATCGAACCGCGGGGTAACATAGAAGTCCGCGGACCACGCCCGGGGGTAATATTCAAGTCCGCGTACCATGCACAGAACACAAGAAGATAAGATCTCAACAGCTCACTGTCAGTAGGACCCACCAAATTTAGCTATAAATATGTATCCCCCCCTCCACTGTGAAGGGGATCGAAAAAGAGAGGAAGGAGAGAGAATAGGGAGAAGTAAGTGAGAGTTTTAGCTCAAGTGATCGATGAGCACAAGATCTTGTGATCATCTCTCAGAATCGTTTATCTTATAGTAAATCACCTCAGATCCGTGGATGTAGGCCTTAGTGCTGAACCACGTAAACCATTGTCTCTTTTACCTTTTGCACTGATAGTTTCATATACATACTCGTATCTCAGACCTATCGCCTTGGGGGATGATGAGGAGATCATGACAAACTAGAGGGGTTTGGAATCTATGAATTATCATCTACCTAGGGATATTGTACACTTCACACACCTCAGTGCACGTATTCAGTTCTTATTTAGATTGTTTGTGATCATGTGGAATCAATCACGATTCTCGTGTTCACAATTTGGCGCTAGAAACAGGGACCTTGTCCCGGTAAAAAGATTTATCTTTTCCTGTGACTTCACAGCCTCAACCTTAAAAACTTTACTTAAAAACGCATACGAATCTGTTCTTAGACTCGTTTTTCGCACATATTTATGTCTATTGTATTTTCTACCAACGAATCCTGACATTATATAACCATTAAGCCAACGTGATCTGGGTTTTAGCAAACAAATGACTGCTCTTAGACTCGTTTTTCGCACATATTCATGTCTATTGTGTTTTCTACCAACAGATCTAGATGTTAACTGGAATTTCAAGCACAAATTCCACCATGTCGATTAAATCCGCATCCGTCTATGTCTTTCGTACTATCCGCCAAACTAACAACCCGAGTACACACATTACCACTAGAAATCGAGTTTATGAAGTCAAAGTTGAACTAACAGCCAACCCGTGGACTTTTGGGTCTCGGATTACCTCCCATGTCCTTTGTGCAGATTATTGCAATGGAAAGCAACAAAGATACTGGGAAGACAAAGATAACTCAAAAAGATGCTCCAAGGACCACACCAGCAGTGACAAGGAGCAGACAAAAGGGCGAAAGGACGCACGACCACGGACAACATGCGGACCAGGCGGAAAGCAATGGCTCTTAGATGCGGGCAACATCGCAGTGGAAGCAAAGAAGGCTGCAGCCAAGAGCAGCCGCACTAAACAAGGGGGTTTCTCAAGTGATTGCTTCCAAAGTAACAATTGCAACCAAAGCCAGTAGAGCCTCGGAGGCTATAGCCGAATCAGTGATCCAGAACCATCCCTACGGGATGCCACCGGACAATGAACAAGACGAACAATTACCGGTGGAATCCAACGGAATAATCGAGCCAGACATGCCGTTAATGGAAGAAATCAATACCACGGTCCCTGTGGGACAAGCTCAACTACAAGAAGGAATCCCCAATCAAGCGTCAAACCAAACAAATAAGCAAATATTGGCGCAACCGGAGGAGCTACGAGGAATCGCCTAACGTACGCAGATGCGGTGGCCCCGTTAGCTCGGGAAAACCAAAGAACTAAGAGAGAAGATCCTCCGAAGCTCCGAACTAGCGAATCAAGCACGACGAAGCTAACTCAGCGGACGCAAACGTGGACCGAGGGACGATCTTCGAAAACGTCCCCGCAACAACTAACCGAAGAAGGATACCCCAAAGAGATGCGCGGAATGAGAAGGTCCACCCAGACTACCGACCAGAAATTCCGGACTACTACGACGCGGAGGAGACCACGGCATCACAACCCACAAGAAAGACACGGACTTCCATTCAGGACGAGCACTGTTTGGCAATGGAGAACCTCCGCGCGGAAATGCTAGCAGAGATCAATCAACTCAAGACCAGGCAAGGAGGGGGAAGGCTAGAACAGATTATGAAGGAGGCCAACACTACCCCCTTGCACGACAGTTGGCTACGGCTACCATTCCGCAAAAATGTCCGGTCCCGACCTTTGAATGTTACGACGGGTCCGCGGATCCTCGACTCATCTACGATATTACAACGGGGTAATGGCCGGTGGGATTACGACGAGGCTATACTATGCGTATATTTCCCTTCAAGCCCGAAAGGATCCGCGTTATCTTGGTTTGATAACCTCAAGCCGAGGTGCATTGAGTCGTATGATCAGCTCACCGAAAAGTTCCCGGCTACCTACATGTACAACAAAGTTGTGAACACAGAATGGACAAGCTCTTCTCACTTGCAATTAAGTACAGGGAGTCCGTGCGAGAATACACGGATAGATGGCATAAAGTATGTCAGGCCATTGGACATGTGGATCCCGTGGTGAGTATTAACTGTTATAAATGGGGGCTTGATAGGATGAGCCCGTTGTTTGTTGAAATCCACGGTACCTCCCAACCACCGAGGGAGATTTAAGGATAATCATTGAAAAACATGCGAGGTTGGAAGAAATTCAAAAAGATAACCCCGAGCGCAGGCACAACGAACCCCACGGACAAATTCCGAAATTAGTTGACAGCCCAAACCACACCAAAAGGATCGAAAAGACGATCACAAAAGGAGTGGCGAAAGTTTGAAGACCGGGTCTATACGAAACTCAACACCAGCTATCCGCGCATACTAAAGGAGATCAAGGATCGCGAAGACTTAGGTTGGCCCTGGTCTAAAGGGAAACAACCACCAGCCTCGGCAGAATCTAAAGAGTACTGCGATTTCCACTGTTTCTACGGACACACGACAGAGAAATGCAAAAATCTCAAGATAGCAGTACAAAAGCTGATAGATGCAGGGGATCTCAAAAAATATGTGGAAAAGGCTGGAATGGAAGATAGAGCCAAACGCAAAGAAACAGTCCAACCGCCCGAGGGTAATCGCACATTGAACTCTATATCCCGCTCGAGAAAGCAAAGAGCCAACCCTAACGGCACAAATAGGAAAACGACTGAGAAAGCAATTCGAAGATTACTGTGAGCTTTACAGTATAAACGGGAAGGAAGTAGAAGAGCACGAGGAGTGGATGAACGCACCTCTGATTTTTGAAGCCGATGATATTGAGGACGACATGGAAGATCACAATGACCCATTAATCCTCACATTGCCAATCGCAGGATGCAACATAAGGAAAATCCTCATCGATGGAGGAAGCTCCGTAAATGTCTTGTTTTACGATACATTCAAACGCATGGAGCTTAACGATGAGCAACTCCTGACTTCACACTACACCATCTACGGGTTCAATGGCACGGCTACGAAGCCCCTGGGGATATTGTCTTACAAGTGGATGCAGGCCCCATGAAAGTCGACACTCGCTTTAGCGTGGTGAACACGCCTTCCCTACAATGCCATTATTGGACGAAGATGGGTCCACAAGCTCAAGGAGTCGCAACTACCTACCATCAATACCTTAGATTTCCCACTCCCCAGGAATAATGGAGATAAGGGGTGATCAAGCTTCCGTAAAGAGTGCCACGCGATGCAAATACAACTCAACAACGAAGAAGATGAGAAAAGAAAAACCCATGAGGCTCGGAGCAAGGCGGTATCCAAAGACAAAGCCATCGACGAATATCTCGGAGGAAATCTCGGGAAAAAGCTTGTCTAAAGGGACCTCTCAGGAAACACGGAGGCCTCAACATCAAAGATAAATCGGGCGAAGAATCCGAGGTGCCAAATAGCAATTAAAGAAAATTCCCCACACGGGGAACCAAAGCCCACTTTCACATCCTTGGAGGCGGTGAAAGAGATCAACATAGGGACAGAGCAGAATCCAAGAAAGATCAAAATAGGAACTCTAATGGACGGAGAACGCGAAGCTTCAATGATAACACGCTAAAGGAATACGCGGACATCTTCGCATGGAAACTATCCGATATGCCGGAATAGACCCAAAGACGGTACAGACATGAGCTGCGCATTAAACCCGGCACACCCCTGTGCGACAAAAAGATACGAAAGGTGGCCACAGAGCATCACAAAGCGGTAGAAACGAGCTACGAAAACTATTAGAGGCCGGTTTTATAAAAGAAGTCAAATACCCCACGTGGATCTCCAACATGGTAATAGTACCAAAGAAAATGGAGGGGTCAGAATCGCATCGACTTCACCAACCCGAACAAAGCATGCCCAAAGGATAGTTATCCATTACCCAAAGATTGACCAGTAGTCGACGCCAGTGAGAAGGATATGAAGAGTTGTCATTCATGGACGGATATTCCTGATACAACCAACTATTTTGGCAGAAGAAGACCAAGAACATACTGCATTTTACACACCCCATGGTCTTTATTGTTACGTAAGAATGCCTTTCGGGCTCAGAACGCGGAGCAACGTACCAAAGGATGGTCGATGCTATTTTCAAGCCATGGATCGGCAAGACTCTAGA
The DNA here is from genome assembly GCA_023531295.1 of Papaver armeniacum. Classification (NCBI taxonomy): domain Eukaryota; kingdom Viridiplantae; phylum Streptophyta; class Magnoliopsida; order Ranunculales; family Papaveraceae; genus Papaver; species Papaver armeniacum. Next base: position 74,965 of record JAJJWW010006958.1, on the reverse strand, counting down.
GGTTTACGTCGACGATATGCTCGTAAAAAGCGAGTAAGAAAGAACCACCACCAGGACTGAAGGACATCTTCGGAGCTATGAGAGAGCACAACATGAAGGTAAACCCGGAAAATGCACTTTCGGGGTGACCTCGGGAAAATTCCTTGATACACGGTGACAAAAAGGGGCATTGAGGTAGATCCCGCAAAAATCCGAGCCATAACAAACATGCCCTCTCCCGAAGAACCCGAAAGAGTACAAAAGCTCAATGGATCCCTAGCAGCTCCGGGAAGATTCATATCAAGATCCTCGGATAGGTGCAAACTCTTCTTCAACATACTTGAAAAAAGGGACTAAATTTGAATGGACGACAGAATGCGAAGAAGCTTTTTTGGGCATCAAGCAATACCTAGCAGAAATCCCCATCCTTCAGAAACCGGACCCCGAGGAAGTTTTGGCACTCTACATTGCAAAGCAACAGACGACGCGGTAGCGCGGTGCTCGTCGAAACCCGTACGAAGGAGGAGCAACCGATCTACTATGTCAAAGCAAGACCCCCGAATTCCGCAGAACGAAACTACACGAGAATCGAACAAATAATCCTAGCCGTCGTATGGTCTACTTTAAAGCCGAGAACGTACTTCTTAACACATGACATACGGATCCGTGTCGGGCACCCTTAGAGACCATCCTCAAAGGGGCGGGAAAGGTAGGACGTACAAAATGGAGCACGTACCTCGACCAATTCAACATCCACTATGAGCTCCAACACTCCCGTAAATCGCATGTATTAGCGTACTTTCTAGCAGACCTACCTTTGGACGACGAAGAATAGGTACGCATACAAGGATGGCAAAAGCTATGGGCGCCCCCGAAATAGAAAAACCAGAGCCAAATAACATTTTTGAGCGGTGAACCCACGGCAGTGGGAAGTCTTTGTTGATGGCTCCAAAAATAGAGAAGGCGCGGGGATAGGCATCGTCATCACCACCCCCACGGGGGACAGGATCGTGCACGCATTCAGATTGGAATTCGAAGGCCATACAAATAACATCGTAGAATACGAAGGAGTGGTCCATGCTCTCCGCTTGATAATTGAATTAGGGATACAAAGTGCGGGTAACAAGCGACTCACAACTGATCATACGGCGAGATAGGCTACGAATACAATGTGTACGACGAAACACTAATGGCATACATGGCTCTAGTGCAAACATTGGCCTCCCAAGTACCAAAGATCGGTTTCCGACATCTCGCAGAAAGGAACTTAGACACGCGATGCTCGCATATATATCGTCCATGCTTAAAAAACGAAGATGTCAAAGCAATCAAGGTAACAAGAGTGTACGAACCATCCATCAAACTCCCGAAACGTGCACGTCTAACCAACGCAAACCTAAGGAGAAAGATATCTCTGACGAGGATGTCGGAGAATACATATTCGACGATTTCCAGAACGAGGACATTACACGACAAGCGGAGGAAGACGACGATTATAGTCAGGAGGCGGATTGGAGATCAGAAATCCACTCTTTCCTCAAAGAAGGGAAACTCCCCCAGGACACCAAACGAGGCTAGGAAGGTGCAGTCAAGAGCGGGGATGTACGAGCTAAGAGGCCAAGCCTTATACCGAAAATCATTCCTCGGACCACTTCGTCATTTGCCTTTCCCGATCGTAGGGACATATCGTTTTAAAAGATATACACAGAGGAGACGCAGGGAATCACAAGTGGAATGAGATCCCTAGCGAGATAAGGCAAAGACGTTAGGCTATTACTGGCCAACCATGATCCGAGATGCAGCCGAATGGCGAGAAGATGCGAAGAATGTCAAAGATTTGGTAAACGAATCCACGCCCACTACAAAGTTGAACTCGGTTGATAGTCCGTGGCCCTTCGGGAAATGGGGTATCGACATAGTAGGCCCACTCGTATCGGGGACTGGGAAAAGAAGATTCCTAATAGTAGCAACGGATTATTTCGGCAAATGGGTAGAAGCAAAGGCACTGGCAAGAATTCGGGATTCGAGACGTCTTCACTTTTATTTTTCAAAATATCATCTGCGGGTTTGGCATCCCCGAGAGATAGTCTCCGACAACGGTAAACAAATGCTACAAGGAAAGAATATTGACTTACCGTTCGACACCTTCAAGATTCGGAAAACAAATCCACCCCCATATACCCACAAAGCAACGGACAAGCGTAAGCCACAAACAAAACTTTGGCACTCATTCTTAAAAAACAAATAGATGAGTACAAAGGACGATGGTGTGAACAAATGCATAACGTTCTATGGGCGTATAGGACGACTCGAAGATCGGCTCTGGAGAATCCCCATTTCTACTCACCTACGGGAGCGAAGTCATCCTCATGGAAATTCTACTTCCAACTACAAAGACAAGCACAGGAAAAGAATCTCACCACGGACATGATGTTAGAAAGGCTCGACGACCTCGAAGAAAGAAGAGAAGCAAAGACTGCAAAGAATGGAAAACTATCAACGCAGTTTGCGGAGAATATAACAAGAAAGTGAAATTTAGGAATTTTGTAGAAGGGCAAGTATGTGTTGAGGACCATTCCCCAATACCGAAATGAGAAAAAAAGTGGGGAAAATTAGCACCAACTTGGGGAGGACCCTACATAATACATGACATCGCAGAAATGGCTCTTACTATCTGTGTAATATGAAAGGGAAATCCTCATGCATCCGTGGAATGCCAAATACCTCAAGCCATACTACCCATAACCAATCACTGCAACGTGCGCATTTCGGAAGAAAATGGACTCACTAATCCACATGTTTCTATCTCTGACAAAGGAGTAACGCACCTTAATTTTTCAATCAATCCAAGTTTTCATTTTCAAATATCATATCCCGTTCATTACCCACGCACATTTCAATTTATTCAAAACCCACAACCTATATAAAACACATATCATATGAACCACATGTATATACTACTTACACAATGTACATTGAAAACCATGTCACATCTTAATAAAATATCGATGCAATTGTTACCCCGTGGATGTAGGCCTTAAGGCCGAACCACGTAAATCGTTGTACAATTACTATTATTAGGAATTGACATTATACTTAGTAAGAGGGATATCCTGCACAAAGCATGGATCACACCCACTACAACATACCGGGCAATATCCCGTGCAAAACACACACACGCAATATATCGGAGCATACACATGCAATCTCTCAGAACTCCTCTGTAAATGTCTATAAGTGTATGACCAGGAGGTGACTTCTTACAGAATGAGATATCCGTGCAATATTACAAGCCGCGAACTTAATGGAGTACATCCTTAAACGTCGGCCAGACCCCCACCGTCCAGTGATCCTCTGGCCAAGGAGTTGGCTGGACGGGGTGCAAGGTCACAAGACGATTCCGGGGATACCAACCTTCGGAGTTGCACGAACAATACACTTTATCAAACTCAAAGATTGATATCCGCGGGTTACAAACACTACGGAATTTTCCATTATATTTAAAGATGGTAGACATAAATTCAGCAAAATTCAAAATCAGATTTAAACACCAAAGTTTGATCTAATACATGCGAGTTGATTACAAGCCCGAGTAAAATAACAAAAACGCCAAAAAAGGATAAGCAACCGAGATCAATCCCTAGCATACTAACTACGGTCTGCGAGTAGGAGTGTTATCCGCAGTTTATCCTTCAGCGATGAAGGAACGCTACCACCCGAGGAGGGCCCGGAGAACTTGATGGGAGCGCGGTACGGACGCCGAGTATAATTCTTGGTTAACCCATGGTTTTTCTTAAGATCCACTCAATTTCACCAAGAATCTTATTAATCTCTTCGGCCGCTTGTTTGCGGGCCATGAGACCTATGGCTACGCTCCTCATCTCGGCTGATTTAAGGAAGTACAAAGCTGGTCTATCCTTTGATTAGCTTGCTTCAACGTTTCATCCCGAGACGAGGCCGGACCGCGATGGTAGCTAACTTGACCCTCCAAATGAACTACCTTAGCCCGAGCTTCGGCAAACTTTTCATCTGCGCAGCTTTAAGGCCGTACTTGGAGCTCGCGAACGGTAAAAGAGGACAAGTGAGTTATGGCGGTACAATACAAAGCACACTCGATGACGAAGACGTATACCTTCACAATGATCAACCGCGGAATCCCTCGCCTCGCGCATAATCATATTCATTTGATAACTTATCATAATCTACCTCACGAGACATGAGCATACTGACTTGCGTTCAGGTCATTTCGAAGCATCGAGCCTGAATGACGATGTCGATTAACCTCATCATTCTTCAATTCCAACCCCTTGTTGAGACGATACATAGTCACCTCTAAGTCTCTCTCACGTTCAACCTGACGAGCCACATCGGCTCGAGACGCGACAGAGCACTACATTCTCGCCCTAGCATCGTCCTCTCCTTGGCCAAACGCCGCATGTAGGTCCGCACATCCGAGGGATGAGAAGACCGCGCTTGCCGCAGCTCGCCTTCCGAACATTAAGTTTAATCTCTAAGGAGGAAATCTGCCCGGGCTTGCTCAAGATTATCCCGCGTCCATAAAAGAGCCCCGTTGAACAAATGGCGGTCATGGTTATTTCGATTTTGCAAATCTACCAAGCAATACTTTTTCTTACGCCATTCTTCGACCATCGCATTATGAACATCCGCGCGGGCATTCCATTTATCCGACTCACTCTTAAGTTTTTCAACTAACTCAAAGAATACGACCCTTTTGACGAGCCCCTCTCACTCCGAAGCCACAACAATTAGGGATTCCACCCATCAAGATAGTACGGCGGGAGGAGGAAGAAAGAGAAAACTCGAGAATAAATAAGGAGCAAGAAACTACCAAAGAAGAGGGAGCGCAGACACGAAATGGATGAGGAGTTTTCTCAAGAACGCCTAACTTGGCCTTAACCGAGCCAACTCGGAACGTAGCCGAGCCTCTTCCGTGCCCCCGCTTGCTCCTTGCGCTTAAGCAAACTCTTTAGCTCGGTTATTTCTTCATCCTTAGCGGAGACCGAAGCCTCGACACTCGAAAGCGTCTCTTCACAATGTCGAAGCTTCCCCTCTAACTTGAGAGATTTAGCCTTGAAGAGACGGTAAAGTTGGTGATTACAATACTCACTTCTCATCATCTATCAGCAAAATGAGGGAAGTTAGCTCACATCATATTCGAACGAAATCAGGGATAAAAAGAACAGGACAAACCTCTAATAACCGTTGCTGGGGGTAACTGTACTGATACCCATCAGCAATAGCCATCATGTCCGCAACGGTAGGGGGAGGATCCACCACAAGATCAAGCCCGCTGGCTACGAGATTTTTACCCCATCCTCGATCCACCGCCTCCTCAGGAGTTAACTCCATGTACCTACGAGTAAAAGCATCCGAACTCTTTTCCCCTTCAATCACGGGGGCAGGATGAGGAACAACCGAGAAGTTTTCTTTCGCAGCCATGCCAAAAACAAAGATCATCGCCATCCGCGGCTAAGGATCGCGAGAAATCATCTAAGGGAGAGTCCGAGGTATTCCCACCATGAGCGGCACCAACATTACCTTGCACCAAGGCCCCACCAACAATGGAGGAGGTACCAAAAAACCCTCGGAAGGCACTACCAAAACCCCAAAGATCGGACCTGCCGATGGGCCACCAACGCAGCTATCCTCGAGAACACTCCAATCATCACCAGCTGGAAGCAGAGTGAAGTCCGAAACAAGCCCCATAACCGTGGACATGTCAAACGACTGTTCCCCAGATAAAACCTTACCAAAGGAGAACTCATAACAAGCACCCCCATCCTTGTCACCACTACTAAGAACAAGTCCCTTACCTTTATCTATAACATTCACACCGGACTTAGTGACCCCCCCGGCATGATCTCCACCACCACCAATAGACAAGTTGCCATCACCAATACCACCAGCATCCGAATCACCTTTACCACCAGCAGTGGCAGTGGCCGGGTCACCTTGACCACCACCAATGGCCGAATCACCTTGACCACCACCAATGGCCGGGTCATCTTGACCACCACCGGTAGCCGAATCACCTAGACCACCACCGGTGGCCGGGTCACCTTGACCACCACCAATAGCCGGATCACCCTGACCACCACCAGTGGCCGGATCATCACCTCCACCGTCAACTGCCCGATCACCATCACCTTCTTGAACAGGCGGAGAAGTCTCAATTCGCTCTTCCCTATCGGAAGAATCCTCATCACCACACACGGGACTATTTACATCCTCGAAATGAGAGGAACCCTCGGTGGGAGAATTCGATGATTGCTTGGGATTAATCTTCTTACCTCTACACACCTACAACACGTAGATAAAAGAACCATTGGTGTCACCTTTCCTTGGCATAATCAACATTATTTAAGAAAACGTAGGGGCATACATACGAAGAAAACAAACGACGCACCTTAACAACGTCAGTATTCCGCGGAGGAAGATTAGCATCGGGGACATCTTCTGCATCATCAACATCACGGCTATAAACAAAATCCCATACGACAAAACTCATCCGCCAAAAAGCGATAATGAGCGTAACGAGCGGGAGAAGCCTCGCGAGGAAGACTGGCAACGATAGGTTGCCAACCACACGGGGACCGGGGACCCAACCATAGGCCCACGGGCCAACGACCTCAAGAACAAGTTGGCGGACCACTCATAGTCATGATCACGCTTGATTCTCTCCTCGGCGGAATAGGAAGACCTTCGGCACCGGGAATCCTCGCCATCTTGGAATCACTTACCTCGCTCAAAAGGCGAACCCCCTTAACAGTAATGTTCCGTAGACTCACGTACCACGGCTTACGAGTATTCCCATTAACATAATCTCCAAAGGATTTGTTGAAATTCTCAGGAGTATACCACCCTTTCTCCTTTTCTAATCTAGGGGCATAGCAAGTCATCATCGTCTTCCCCTTACTACGAAGATAGCATTCACGAAGATGGCGAAGATAGTTCCCTGTCAACTGTTGCACCCCGCGATTATGACTTTTCTTGGCAGTATCGCGGCTAGACAGGACCCGGTAGTAGAAATCATCACCAGCTTTATACAAGGGTAGCATCAAACCAGCCTCGAAAGCACCCACGGTTGTCAGCAAATGAAAGGCATCGTACTTGTAATTGGTAACCATCTCATAAGTTATGTCTTTATCACGGCATAAAAACGAACCAGAAAATCTTCAAGACCATGCTTCACCTTGAAGGCCTCGAGATCAATGTGTCGGAAGGTAAACTTCTTATTACCCAGAGATAAAGGACGGAAAGTAACAGCAGAGTCTTCCTCGAAAGCTTCTTCCGTAGCATCCTCCGCAGAACCCGCAGCCTTCCTCTTAGGAGGAACTAAATCTCCCGAAGACTCTATCTCTGCAGCCTTTCTCTTCGAAGTAAGAGTTTTAGTTGACTTACTTGAACTAGAGACAGGTGGGTTAGTCCGCGACGGAAGCTTAGTGCGGAGGGGCTGCACATCCAAAGGCTCATTGCGCGGATTCTGCTGCTTAGGAGACCCACCTCTAGGGTGATTCGCGACATATCTAGATCCTGCGGAGGATCACCCCTTTTAAGCGAAGGCCTTTGACCGGAGGGATGAAGATGTTCGTCCATCCCGGGATTACCCCTGGGTAAGTGGAGGCGAAGTTCCACCCCTTACGTTGGGATCATTCCGGGGAGATCGATGAGGACTTGACGGGGGGGTTTGGTAAGGAACCCGCGGATGATCGGACATATCTACGAGCACAAACACGAATAGGAATTCAAACCGGAGGCAGGGAAGATCAAAAATCAAGAAAATCTCAAGAACAGCAGTATAAAAGAAGATAACCCTAGGTTTCATCTAACAGTTGCTTAAACTCTCAGATTATCATCCAAACTCAAAAGAAGAAATAAAATCAAAAGCATGGCAAACGAAACACCCAACTCAGTGGCATTAACTCTCTAATCCCAGGGTATACTTAAACCTAAACTCATCATCAACGCATCACCAGAAATCAGAAACTCGACAGACTCGGGGATGGTGATTAAACGGATACAAAGATCATACCCGAACCACGTAATAAATCGACGGCGAGAACGAAGGTGATAGCAACAATAACGACCTCGGTAGCGGCAATGACAACGACCACGGAAGAAGAATAACGGAACAATGGTGTCGAAGAAGTTAAGAAGATGAAGACAAAAGAACAAAGAATAAAACAGAATGTGAATTAAAGTCACATTCTCTCACTCTCCTCTTTTTTATAGAACCGGAAGAGACCGTCCACTACCCAAAGGGCGCTTATGGCCGGACGTGGGAAACGTGCACAATAAATGCGTAGCACCTTTTTAGGAGGAGTTATGAGGGAGATAAAAACGTACCACACGGTTCTTCTTCCAACAAAAGCCAAACGCCCGGTCGCAAGAAGAGGGGCAAATTGTAAATACCCTTATTTATCTCCCATTGCCACGTGCACTACCGGGGGTCCACGTGGATGACATTACTCAAAGGATGACACATAGGGGCATCCGGTGGCACTCGGACAACGTGCCATCCGTCAAGACCAACGATCGAGAAATAAAGGGGCACCCGAGATAGGAAGTCCCGCGTAGGCACCAAAGGATGGCCTTAACCCATCACGAGGTAAGACATGATCAACGGTCGGAGGCGGTCCAACCGACATAGACATGACAAGAGGATCGACACCACTCGCCGTGGGGATGGACCGCTCCAACCACCCGCATTTAATGTAGCTCAGAGAACACGTGTCGGACGACCAACGATGGAAACAAGGGCTGATCAGCGTGATGAATCGGGATACAGTCGAAGCCGCGGGGTAACATAGAAGTCCGCGGACCACGCCCGCGGGTAATATTCAAGTCCGCGTACCATGCACGAGAACACAAGAAGATAAGATCTCAACACTCACTTGTCGGTAGGACCCACCAAATTTAGCTATAAATATGTATCCCCCTCCACCGTGAAGGGATCGAAAAGAGAGGAAGGAGAGAGAATAGGGAGAAGTAAGTGAGAGTTTTAGCTCAAGTGATCGATGAGCACAAGATCTTGTGATCATCTCAGAATCGTTTATCTTATAGTAAATCACCTCGGATCCGTGGATGTAGGCCTTAGTCTTTGAACCACGTAAACCATTGTCTCTTTTACCTTTTGCACTGATAGTTTCATATACATACTCGTATCTCAGACCTATCGCCTTGGGGGATGATGAGGAGATCATGACAAACTAGAGGGGTTTGGAATCTATGAATTATCATCTACCTAGGGACATTGTACACTTCACACACCTCAGTGCACGTATTCAGTTCTTATTTAGATTGTTTGTGATCATGTGGAATCAATCACGATTCTCGTGTTCACATGTGTTAGGATTTTACGTAAGGAATCGGGAGGCATAGTATTATAATCTTGCTTCGTGTTTCTATCTAGCAATGATTATGCTTTTACTTGAGAAATTATTTATATTAAGATGTTGTTGGAATTAGTTATTTCTTTTTGAAAAAAGAATGGACAAATCAAAAAGATGTTTAAGTAGATTATTTTGCCCGTGTCTTTCTTTTTTTTTTTTTTTTTTTTTTTGAAAGAGGAAGGATATATATTAAAAAGGAAAAAATATGTACAATATTTACAGGAGATTACAGGATCTCAAAACAATCCAACGAAAATACAGAGAGTTCCTATTACAAAGAAACTATAGTGTCCCAATGAAACAAAATTTGGTTGACAGTGTAATCTTTGAATATATCCTTTCCGAGAACTCCACAAGTAAATGTCTCAGTATGATTAGAATCTTTATATCTTCAAAAGATTTACCTCTGCGACCATGAATTCTCGCATTCCTTTCCTTCCAAACCTCCCAAAAAATTGCATAGGGAACTAAATGCCAAATTATCGTTTTCCTTTTATCGACCTTGAAAAGTTTCCAGCTCTCCAACATAGTTTTAAACATCTCTCGGCATCGACCGGTTTACATGTAAAGAAGATAGAAGAAATCCCAGATTTGTTTTGTCCACTTACAATGAATAAACGAGATGCTTTAAGTCTTCCTCCTCCTCATTACATAAAACGCACCTAGTCGAGGCAATCTCCACTCTTCTACTTCGAAGCATACATCTAGTAGGTAATGACTCATGCAGTGATGCCCAAGTTAGAAACAACACTTTTGGTGGAATGAGATTGTTTTCTAAAAGACCTGTAAAATCTGCCTCCTCCGCCCCTTCAATAATCTTTTCATACGCTAGCTTTGTCTTATACTCACCTGCAATACCATCCTCTACCCCTTCCACTAAAACAACATTCCTCAGTTCATATCTTAATTCAAGAAAATCGATCCTTTCTGCCGGATTTAGAGCTCTTGCGAAATGCATAATCATATTACTTCCCAGAATATCTGCCACCATCACATTCTTTTGAGTGCTTAGCTTGTACAATCTTTCATATTTGCTTTTTAAATCCTTCCTCCCGCTCCAGCAATCATGCCAAAACCGTAAGCTTCTTCCATCCCCCACTTGAATATCCACCACAGCAAGAAAATCCTGGTTAGCTTTTGATATAGTATGCCACATACTCTTCCTTACCGCCTCATTGGTGATAGCAGGTATAATGCATCTCTCATTTGAATTTGTTTTCTCCGCCATAATCTTTCTCCACCAAGATTCCTTTTCTCTACCGTACCTCCAATGCCATTTCGACAGCAGTGATCTATTAACATGTCTCAAACTTCTTATTCCAAGCCCTCCAAATTTTTTTGGTTTACAGACCTTCTTAAAACCTACCCAACTCATCTTTTTTCTGTTTTCATCTTCTCCCCATAAGAATTTTCTCATTATGCTATTAAGTTTCTTCTCAACTGTAACTGGTAACTCTATAAGAGACATATAGTATGTAACCAAACTTTCCAGAGCTTCTAATCAACGCAATTCTCCCAGCTTTATTCAAGAATCTACGTTTCCATGGAGCCAACTTCTTCTTCATTCTCTCAATAACTACATCCCAGATAGCAATACTTCGTTTATTCACTCCAATTGGAATTCCTAGATAAGTTATAGGAAGAGATTCTACCTTACACCCAAGTTCTTCCGCTAACTCCTTGACAATCCCATCTGCCCCTATGCTCACCATCGAACTCTTCTCCAAATTTAATTTTAGGCCTGTTAGAATTTCAAAAATCATCAGCAGCACATGAAGTCTTCTCACTTCAATTCTAGATGCATTCATTAAGATAATTGTATCGTCTGCGAATTGCAAGTGAGAAATAATAGAACCGTTTTCAGCAACTCGAAAACCACTAAGTCGTCCGTCATCCACAGCTCCCTGCAACAAAATAGATAACACTTCCACCACTAAAAGAAATAGGAATGGCGACAAGGGATCGCCTTGCCTGATGCCCTTAGAAGGTTTAATTCTGTCTGAAGCCGCTCCATTAATAAGCACTGAGAATTGAGCTTCTGTAACACACCACCGGATCCATTTTATCCACCTTTCTCCAAAGCCATTTTTTTGTAAAATTGTGAAAAGCGCATTCCATCTTACATTATCAAACGCTTTCTCCATATCAATCTTGCATAAAATCCCTGGCTTCTTCTGTTTTATCCTGCTGTCAATGCATTCGTTAGCAATCAATACTCCGTCTAATATTTGCTTACCTTTAACAAAAGCACCTTGCGCATTCGAAATAAGAGCATAATAAGGTCTTTCAACCTCTCTGCCAATAATTTGGAGATTATTTTGTAGAAGCTACTAATCAAACTCAAAGGTCTGTAGTCCTTAGTAGTTGTTGTATCTTCTTTTTTAGGAATAAGTCTCATAAAGGACATGTTGAGCCTCCAATCTGCCTTTCCACTGGAATGAAAAGTTTGTATAGCCTTCATCAGATCATCCTTCACAACATTCCAACAAAATTTGAAGAACTCTAAAGTGAAACCATCAGGCCCTGGAGCCTTATTGATTCCACACTTTTTAATCGCATCATGCACTTCCTGTTCCTCAAAATCTCTCTCTAGCCAAGAGCTTTGTTGAGCATCAATTTTCTTGAAGTCAAGATTCTCAAAGCTTGGCGAAATATTCTCTGTAGTAGTGAAGAGAGAAGAGTAATACCGGTGTATTTCGTGTTTTATCGTGTCTTGATTAAACACATCTGTTCCTCCCACAACCAACTTAGAGATAGTGTTCTTTTTTCTTTTATAATTTGCTATCTTGTTGAAATATCTTGTGTTTTTATCCCCCTCCTTGAAACCTTGAATTTTAGCCCTTTGATAGCTCATTCTCGCCCTTGTAACTTTTAGCTGATTTATTTTTAACAAATGTTCAGTTCTAGCGGCTTTTTGCCCATCTGTAAGAGAAGTACTTTCCTCCAGAAGATTTAACCGCCTGACTTTCTCCACTAATTCCTCTTCATTTTTCTTCATATTTCCAAAAGTTTCTTTGCTCCAATTTTTAAGAAAAAACTTTAGATTTTGTAATTTCCTAAACAGGATGTAACTAGGAGTACCAGTAAACGTCATTGAATTCCACCACAGCTCCACCTTCTTATAAAAATCGATGTTTTAACCGGTGATGCTCAATTTTGAAGTAAGACTTGAATTTCGAACAAGGTTCCAAATCTAGCAAAGAATGGGTTATGGTCTGAGATTGTCCTCACTAACACATTTTGAATAGCAGAATTAAAATGTGAATCAAAACGGGAACAAAAAAGGAACCTATCCAACCTGCAAAGTAAAGGAATGTCATGCTTGTTACTCCAAGTATAGGCACCACCGTTAAGAGGAATGTCAATCATCTCCAGATCAATTATAAAATCGTTCAATAATTGCATATTCCTTGTGTCGCCACCTATTAAATTTCTTTCAGCAACAGATCTAACAGCGTTTAAATCACCAACCACACACCAAGCAACATCATACCAGCTCTTCACATCAGTTAAGTCTCTCCAGAACTCCTCTCTGAGATTATAGTCACACGGTGAATATACATTTGTGATCACAAACGGAAAACCAGATGTCTTACATCTCAGAAGCAAAGATATTGAATTGTAGCCTTTTCTGACATCCAGCAAATCGAAAAGAGTAGTGTCCCAAATTGTTAAAAGACCACCGCTATTTCCATTACTTCCTTGAGAAGGTAAGAAATCCCAACCAAAGTCCGAGTCAAACCAAAATTGTCTCACAAAGAAAGGAGACATATTCATCATCTTAGTTTCTTGAATTGTGCATATAGCGCACCTGTGAAGAGCAATCAAATCTCGGACTGAAATTTGCTTATCATAAGCATTTAGTCCTCTGATATTCCAGTTAAGAAACTTAGTTCCCATCTGTTACCAAGTTCTCCCTTGAAGAAATTTCGTCTCCCACATCATTTGCATCATCCGATTTGTTTGATTCACAACTATCCTCAGCATTCTTCCCTGAAGCAATAGCTATGTATCGATCTCTATATTTGAAGAGGATTTCTTCAATAACTGATTTAACTTGCCCTTCATCTTTTGAGTGAATTCCCCCCATCTTACAAGCTAACTCAAAAACCAATTTAGATGTGGAAAAAACCACTTCGTTTGAGTCAATATTTGCAGCTTGTAAATCTCCAAGATTAATAACAATCTTGTCTTCCAGAATATGAAACAGTTTAGTACCTGAACCATCCTGGAGAGGTAAAGAATCCGTAGAAAGCTCTGGAGGAGCACTCGCATCATCATGTAGAACCACTTGCAGGTCGTCAGGCAATCCTGAGGAATTAAACCTATGGTTCTCCTCGAAATTCAAAACCGTTTCACTAACACCAAAGTTGTTAGGCTCTTCACCTGCACTTCTAACACTTTCATGTGGTAGCGAAACTTGACTAACTGCAACTAGAGGCTTGCCAGGTAAATTGGGAACTACTCCTTCACATCCAATATTACACTGCATACCTACAGCTTCAGCAGCCAAAATGCTGTCAATAAATTCCAATCTATCTGTTGTGGGAACACCATCCTCACATCCACCAACAGCTAAACATTGGAATTTATTTCCAGTATAGTTGATTGTTCTACGTTGAGATGTAAACCCCACACCTTCATCATTCTCAAACACAGAGTTATCAACTACCCTCTCAGCATCTCGATTGAACTCAATATCAATCACATCTCTGGAGCCAGCGATCGGATGTTCAACCTCCTGAACACCTTCTCTAGGAGAAGAGTCACCAGGCATTAACGAATTGCGCACAGAATTTGGTGCCTTATGCCCCAAGTTGGTTTCCGTACCTCGAATCACCTGTGTCGACTCAGCCGAGACCGAATCAGAGATGTGTAAATTTATCCCTGAAGAAGCGGTATGAGATAAATTTGAATTTGAAACATTCATTCTGTTATCAAATTCATTAATCATCCGAATATATTCCTCCATTGAAGCCTTATTTTTAGGATCATATTTGAAATCCCATTCAACGGATACCGCCCATTTTTGATCTCCATCTTCAACCGTAAGAACCGCTGGAATTGCTGAAAAGTCTCCCTTAACACAAATTCTGAAAAACTTTGTGTTTGTCATCTTCAACCGTAAGGAGCTTGAATCAACTTCGACCAACCCTCCCAATGAGTCACCAACAATTTTGAATAACTTAGAATGCCAGAATCGATGTGGGATACCTCTTATCTTTAACCACTTCCTAAATTTTGACAATGCCTGTAAAGGAATAATATTATTCCTTAATGAAGATTTAGAAATCTCCTCCCTGACATCAGACTGATCTTGAAAATTCGCCTCCCTTACACGTGTTTGTGTAATATGAACTGAGATATTATCCACCACAATCTTTTGTGGCTTCCACAAATCCAACCAGCAATCTCTGTCTAGGATTATTTTGGCATGCTGATCATCTATGATTTCAAAATCCAAAAAAGAATCCCATTGCATTTGCTTCCTCACTTCTCTAGCTATCCGCTGCCATCTAACAAACCCATCAACCCAAATGAATCCAGTAAACTGTTGCTTCTTTGCATTACTAGGCAACGTTGTTGTAAAATCTGATCCTGTAGGCACGCTTTGAGGTGGCATTTTGATCAGATTATTCTCCTTCAGCAAAGTGTTAATCTCCTTACAGAGGACAGCCCAGTAATAACTGCTATCTCCCGCTGGTATACACAAAGCAAATGATCTTGCTGCATCTCCTCTTCTGAATCTTGAAACCCTGAGATAAACCCCCGCATCGTTCTCCCTCACCTCACAAAGAAATGAGGATTCTCCTTCTCTTCTAGGCCACTTCATCTTTTGACATCTTGGATCTCTCGCCTCTTCCAAGACCCCAACTAACCATCTTGCAATTTCAACTGAAAAGTAATCCATGAAAAAAACCATTACCCTTCTTTTCTTCCAATCTCAATCCTTGGGCATTCATGGTTGCGAAAAAAAATTTCCGCTCAAGGTAGAGCGGTTTTCTCGCTCCTTCTCTCTCCATAGTAGCCCGTGTCTTTCTTGATATCTTAGATTAGACAACCATTAATTTAGTCTAGCTCATTTTTTTTTTTTTTTTTTTTAGCAATGCATTGACGAAAAGAAAGACAACCATTTGATCTAGATATCTTTACTGGTTTGTCAGCCAGTCATTTCCTTTATGACTTACTTTGATGCAGTATTTCACATGGCATCTCAAACCCTCTTGAGTTCCAAGCAAAGGGCCGACAGTTATCAAATATACAAGGCGATCAAGCGTTATGGGTAAGTAAACTACCTATTTGGGTTTGTATTTGCCTATTTAACACAACTATAGATCCTGCACGCGTACGTTATGGTCATCTAAGTCCTTGCTCCGTTGATGATCGAAAAAAATAAAATCCTTGCTCCGGTTTAGGGTAGTGGAAATTCAATGTTTCAATGTAAAGCCTTTACTCTTCTTCTTGGTGAAACATTTCTAGGGGATGAAGGAGTTTTGTTGGGTTCAACGATGGAAGATTCCAATAGACCCATTGATCTTTGGTATAACTTTCTCCCATTTGGGATTCGTTAAATTAGGATCATTTATTGTTTTTTCCCAATTTTCGGTTTTGATTTTTCATTAATCAGTATTAAACAGCCTGATCAAATAATTTCTACATTCTGCATATTCTTTTTGTCATTTGTTTTTCTATTTTGTTGTAGTGACATTAGGCAGACTGATCAAATCATGCATATAATGAATCATGGTTTTTTCGTAAGTGCAAATTTTATGCGTCTCTTTGTTAACTTTGGAATTTGAGATTAAAGAGGAGTTTCCATCTAATGCTCCAATCTTACTCAATTTCCCGTTTGAAGTACAATTTTGTAATTGAAGTCTAACATTTTTTTATTAAATTTTGTAGGTTGATTGGAGCTGATAAATGTACCGTTACGGAAACCCTCAATCAATTGGGAAGAGAAGCAAGATATATATATATATTCAATGGGTAAATTCAGTAAGTTCTCGGTATTTCTTTAGTTGTTCTTCATTAAAATGAGATATCTTATGCTTCGTGGACAATTTCACATGAAGCATTGTTTTTGATTACTATGTTCCGCTACTCAATTCAGTAGAGAACTATTTTTTTTAGTTCATGGACAACTATCTTTTATAGTTTCTCAAAGCCGTCATTGTATTTTTTACCTATTAGCTTGAATTATACCTACATAGGTCCAAGTAACCTATTTCTTTGCTCACTTTTGGCTATCAAATTATAACCCAACCAAGTTCGATTATACTTATTCTTTGGCGTTCTTTTTGTTGTTGAAGCAGTTCATGTTTATGGCGTTGGCACCCATAAAATTTTGACGATCTGCAAAAGGATCCACCGACTTCTTGCAGTGCAGGTATATATGCAGATCTTATACTTCATATTTTGGGTATATATGAACTGGATATGCTTATATCTCCCCTCCTTTAAAACACTAAGTCATATGAGCTCCCACGTCGCACGGTGAGTGTAACACCCTCCTCAAATTAAATTAGATAAAAGCTTTCACACAGAGCAATTCTGGAGAGGACAAGTGGCGGAACTCTATTGGTCGGGACATTAAAATATGGATTACACTCGTTTACACCCTCGTATTTAATCAGTCATTTGTAACCCCGTTAGCAAAAACGTGGGTAGACAATACTTTAAATCGAGAATTTGTGCCTAAATAATTTGTTACACTTTGTTTACATCAATACTTAACTGGACGTTAAGTTACGCCGTTGGGGTGTACAATACTTCCGTCAAACTCTGTACCTAACTAATAAAACCTAAACCTAAAAAGAACTGAGCCTCCATTTCGTCCCATTTACATCTTCCCCTCCTTTAAAACACTAAGTCATATGAGCTCCCACGTCGCACGGTGAGTGTAACACCCTCCTCAAATTAAATTAGATAAAAGCTTTCACACAGCAGTTAGGAGAGGACAAGTGGCGGAACTCTATTGGTCGGGACATTAAAATATGGATTACACTCTGTTTACACCCTGTATTTAACTGGCTGTTTGTAACCCCGTTAGCAAAAACGTGGGTAGACAATACTTTCGTCAGAATTTGTGCCTAAATAATTTGTTACACTTTGTTTACACTGAATACTTAACTGGACGTTAAGTTACGCCGTTGGGGTGTACAATACTTACAAACTCGTACCTAACTAATAAAACCTAAACCTAAAAAGAACGAGCCTCCATTTCGTCCCATTTACATCTTCTGTTGTTTGCTTCTCTGCCATTTCTGTGCCTTCAAACCGAGCCTCTTTTGAACTCAACGATCAATCTTCAATTCTTAACTCAAATCTTGAATTTTTCTTGATGTAATCTTAAATCCATCACAACCCCTTTAAATGGCCATCGATTCCAAGCTCCAGAACCTGTTATTCATCACCTGACTTCCATTTATCAATAAGAACATCGAACCCTAGAAATTCCTTCTTCTCTCGTTCATCAACTACTCTCCAATTACTTCTCAAAACCTAATCAATCTCTCGGGTAAATCGAAATATTGAGAAAAGAGGCGGCAATCGCATCCATCTCAGGTAAATCTGAACCCATCTTGGGTTGTAATTTCATTTTGCATATGGATTTTAGTTTTGGCTGTGAGAAATCCGAGTAAGTTTCCATCTTTATGATTCCAAAATTTTGATTCCTTATTCGTTTTATGTTTTGATTTAATCAGGTCTGCTACAAATCGATGCTTACTTAGGTCTCGCTATAAATCGAATATGCTAGGTATCAATTGAGTTTTATTTTGGAGATTTTGTGCCACCCTTGATGCTTACAAATAATCAATCAATGTAACTAGCATACTTTGGCTGGGTTTTAAGGTATAGGTATCCAAACATTTGATTTTTTTGGATTTCTTATTTAAAAACCATGCTTTCGATATATGTGGGTTTAACTTCCAATTATTCCATTAGGCCTTAGAATCAAAACATAATCGGGTGATGCATAAGTGACGGTTAAATGAGATCCCAAACAAAACAAGGAAAGTGAATATTATACTTGTATTGGGGTTGAATATCCTCTTGATTAAAATCACCAGGATATAAGAAGCCTACTCCGCAGAATCATCCACATCTCCCGTGAACCATCCTCCGGTCTAATTGGAAATAATATCGATTTGTAAGACCATGTAGGTTTGGATGTTTAGATGCGCTTTAACTTCATACATCAAAAGAAATTGGATCATCCAATTTTTTGTTTGCGAAGCCTCACATCCCAGTAATAGGTAATGGTTACAACTTTATTCAAATTTCGTTTTCGAGTTTTAATACCTTAAAATTCAGTCAATTGAGGGTTTAAATTTATACGGATGTGGGGTTTAATACCAACATTATGTAGGAAAATTTTGGTTTTAGTTATATTGAAGGTTTAGTCATTATATGTAATCTAATCTAATCTAATCTAATCTAATCTAATCGCTTGTCGGTATGCTACTGGGGGAACCATATTTGGAAAAAAAAAAACTAAATTGGTCACTCTAAGGGTTTCGATTGGGAATACCAAAGTTAAGGTACGCACTCAAGAAGCTTAGAATTTATTTGAAATTCTACGTAGGCCGATCACGTTGCCATAACTATACCTAAAATGCATTAAATTGCGGAGTATACTTTGTTTCCTTGATTAGTAATTGGGAAGTAGACTACGGTGTAAATCGAGTTCTTTTAAGAAATCGAGTGAAGAAGAAATGAAACACGCGGAGAAACTGATGGAATATCATTAGGGTTTCACATGCGTAAATCGGTCTATCGCAATTCTAATTGGTGATGATGTAGGACCGTGATGACTTTGGTTTGTCTTGAGTGATAAAACGGCTGCAAAAACCAGCGACAAGAGCAAGGAAATGAATGGTATTATTGGTGGAGTTTGAAGACGAAGATCAATTGCGAGAATGGTTCATGTTGAGGGAATGAAAATGGCGGTTAACAACAACAAAGCTTGGGCTGTTTTGGGTTCGATGTTATCTTTAACCGGGATTTCCATGAAAGTCAATTATGAAGCATTTTACGCTTTGGGTGTTGATTTTAACTTTTTTGATTTACATATCACTTATTCAGGCTTTCTTGAATCTCAAGCACTGATGTATATTTTCGCTATGGCGGAAGTTTTGGAAGGAAGTTCATGAAAAAAGCAAAGATATTTCTAACTCCTAAGCCAGGGACTATTAGTGAGCAGACATTTTTAAGCTTGGCAGTTATATGGTCCTATGTGGAGAAGAAGGTACACACATCTTTCATTTTGCGAGACACCGCACCAACAAAATTCTCTTGGATCTTTCATTTTTCAACGTCAGGCAGTAATAGGATCCAATGTGGATTTTCTGTTGGATCTTCTATCACCACCATCTTAGAAACATATACGCACAATGGGCACTGACGGGTAAGATCATTTCACAAAGTCTCTTTTCTTATATTTTCTTTTACTCTGGTCAGTGATGATCGTAGTGGGGCTACACAGTGAGTCCATGTTCAAAAAATACAAACAATTCTACTGACTTATAGTCCATGTATCACTGACTTCTGCCTCATGACAGTGCTTGGTTTTGTGTTGTATAAATCTAGCACATTAGAGAATTAGAGTAGTTAGAATGCCCTTATGAATGGATGAAAGTCAGTTTTGTTTAAATTATTTATCATTGTAAATTTATTTTTGTGTTGTTTATAGAGTTGTGGATGAGAAATGTTATTTTGAGAGGCAGTTAATTCAAGGCAGAGTGCTCAAAATCTTTATTCCAGATCACCTTATTTTCATTTCTTATTCACCTTAATTGTGTACCACATCAAATTCAAGGCTTAGCGCATCGCCCCGCCACACCAAAAACGACGCAAAGAGTGGACGGGGCGAGGCGAAGCCGAGCCGCGCCGCGCCAAATCAGTGATCTAAAGCTACGGGGCAAGGCGAAGCCGAGCCGCGCCAAATAAATGATCCAAAGCTACGGGGCAAGGCGAAGCCGAGCTGCGCCAAATCAAAGATCCATGGATCAAAGATAAAAAATGTATCACGACGGGGTGAAGCCTAGCGACACCAAATCAAACATGCACGATGGGGCGAGGTGAAGCCACATCATACCAAATCAAAAATATGGTTAAAAGAAAAAGATAAAGATCTCGATACGTAGTAGGGGCGTAATAAAAAATCTTAAGCAACGGGGCAAGGCGAAGCTGACCGACATTAAATAAATAATCCTAAGCATGTAAAGGGACGAAGCGAGGCGAAGCCGAGTTACACCAAATCAAAAATCCTAAGCATACATCAGGACAGGACAAGACAAAGCGGTTTCTGGATCCGCCCGTTGCGTAGCACGGGCACAAAATCTAGTATATATATATATATATGACAGTTTCGGAGAAAAAAACAACATCGACGATAGTGAATTTCAACAACAGCGACGATAGTGAATTTCAAGATTGAATTGTCTTTATGTGTATTCAACTCATAAAGAGCAGTGAGTTGGTCTTTTTCTTCTTTTATTTTTTACCTATTAGCAGAGCCGTAGGATACAAATGGATATATCATAAATTGGGATACCCGAAAAGGTGTGTTTTCCAAGTAAAGTACTCCCTCCGTCCCACTAATAAGTGACCTAGTTACTTTTAGATTTTGTCCCACCATTAAGTGACCTATATCACTAAACAAGGAGATATTCCTAAAATTATCCTTTTAATTGATTATAAAAAATATAAGAAATATGCATAATTTGATAGTCATGTTTATATTCGTTACGTAGGTGTTTTAAAATGCTTTTCAATGGTACGAAGTTTGTGGACATCCGTGGTGTAGTTTGAGAGGTAAATCATTTCAAAATTTCACTATTTATTATCCTTAAGGGTATAATTGTAAAAAGTGCTTAAAAATACTTTTCCACTTTCTTGCCTTAAAAATTGTGCAAACTTGAACTAGGTCACTTAATAGTGGGACGGAGGGAGTATCATTTTTATGGGAGAAATTGATATATGTTCTGCCTAGAATGTTTTCACGCACTAGAGATTGGTCCTGCTTCTCTCTTAAGCATTCCATGTAATTACGAATCATATCATGTGAAGTTGTTTGTTTAGAAAGGGAGAGCTGGTTTCAAATATTATGGTAATGTTGTTTCAAATTATTTGTGATGATGTTAGAGAAACAAGGTCCACAAGGAGATGGTTTATGCAATAGCTTGCTTAATGCTTTGATCATTTTTCCTTACATAATTTTTTTTTTTCACTTAACGATGGATCTCTGGATATTGAATTGTACATGAATTGATTGCCTGGGAAAATTCGCAAATATTCTGCATCTGAAGCTCATGGTCAGAATATCGGCCTCCTTGATGATACCCAAGATCCCAGATAAGACACAACTGATATACTACAAATATACTACATACTCCCTCTGTTTCTGGAAAAGAGATACTTTCACTTTTTCAATTTGGCCTATTTTTAGGCTAAAATGAAAAAGTGAAAATATTCTTTTTCCAAAAACAGAGGGAGTATATATAGGAATCATACTGGGAAAAAATAGAATGGGAGTTTCCCATTAAAGAACAAACATGGAAGTGGTTTGTGGTTTTTGTTACTAATAATACCCCTTACATTTCGGTCAAACTGGTCGCGTAGTTCTTAGTTTTCAGCTGTATCACCACATAGAAATATATGTAATTTTAGATCGTCACAAATAAAGATTCATCCCTCCTACATATTTACATTTTTTGTCCGTCAATTCTCCACAAACCTTTAATTAAAACTGATGCAGTCGGCTGATCACAAACTCAAACAGATGAGTGCCCGACTGGGACAGAGGCTGCTGGCCTTCAACTCAGCACAATGATCTCCGGATCAACATTACATATAATAGGAAATATACCCAATATATAAGTTAAAAAAGTCAGATTCCGCAATACGGGAAACAAACAAAAGCCCGTGCCGTTACGGCACGGGTCATACCCTAGTATATATATATAACACAACATAAAATGGGTAAGAGTACAAATGTTAGGCTTATATCCAATTACCAATTCGCATAAATGGTTGACTAACCGTGGGTTCTAAAACGAATACGTGAAGATGCTTATAATATTACATATCCCACGAAAGGGTTATATGATGGTTTATATGCATAACCTATGCCATAGACCCCATGTATAATTTTGATGGTAGCATCTGCGAGACCATGTGGTATATGATGCTCTGCACGAATCATATTAAACATGCAATTATTTTGATGTAAACTCTCTAGCATTAACAAGGGTGGTGAGCCCTTAAATTGTATGATACTAGGTCTCAACCCGTGCCGTAACGACACGGGCAAGGATATGTGTTTCAAATGTATCCATCGATTCATACATGTCGTAATTGTCCGAGAAAAAATCAAACCGATCGATC
The DNA here is from genome assembly GCA_023531295.1 of Papaver armeniacum. Taxonomy (NCBI): domain Eukaryota; kingdom Viridiplantae; phylum Streptophyta; class Magnoliopsida; order Ranunculales; family Papaveraceae; genus Papaver; species Papaver armeniacum. Next base: position 52,184 of record JAJJWW010006958.1, on the reverse strand, counting down.
CAGGTCTAAATGTTTTGAGGAGTTGGTTAATAAACATGTCCTTATCCTCAAATCTATTGTGTATTTAAGTCATACATAACCCTTTGGGACAAACATAGTTAATCGTTAGAGCAAATCCTATGGGCAGTAGAACATTACTTCGTTCACTACTTCAAAAAATTTATCATCAAAGGTCATTCACCAAACTTGTAACAAAACTAAAAACACCTAAAATTACATTAAAATCAATTAGATTAATCTTGCAAAATCTGTTAGCATTAGAATTTAATTCTCCTCTTTGATATAAATTGTAGGGTTCCCAATTTACATAGATTTGTGTTTATTCATTTTCCTAAAATTTATAATAATATTTAATTCTTGATCCATTTCTTTTCTTGTCTCTTTACCTATTATCATGAACTATTTCTCAAGCATACATAATTACACGAAGTTAGGGAGAAATGATAAAAACATAAATCATGACAAAAAAAGGGAATAAAGAGAGATGTGAAAAACTGAATCGATTACAATTAATTCACGCGTAGCCTTGCATAATCCTATGAAGTATGGGAGAAATAATGACAGAAACATAAACCATGACAAAAAAGGGGAATAAAGAGAGATGTGAGAAACTGAACCGATTACAATTAATTCGCGCGTAGCCTTGTTTTTGGTCAATTTTTTTATAGGTTTCATTTTTCCTTCCCCTACCCGGCAAATCTTAAAATCACAACATCTTCTTTTTTGAAAAATCCGGCCTTTAAAAATTGTTTTAATTTTAAAAAATAATAAAAAAAGAAATTCGAAAACTAAAATCAAATTAAAAAAAACAAAGAAAAGTTAACCAAGGGTAAATAAATAATTTACCTATCTTAGGACACCTTTTCTCACCCTACTACCACTACTTCTTCCACCACCACATTATCGTCACCACTCCACCAGTCTCACCAATACCCACCACCATTATCCCCACCGCCGATCCACCATCACAACCATCATTAGTGCTTAATTTACCTATCTCATGACCCCTTTTCTCACCCTACTACCACTACTTCTTCCACTACCACATTATCGTCACCACTCCACCAGTCTCACCGACACCCACCACTGCCCACCATCACAACCACCATTAATGCTTCTTTGATATGGTTAATATCAAATAAATTTATTATGTATCTTTCTCACCCTACTACCACTACTTTTTCCACTACCACATCATCGTCACTACTCCACCAGTCTCACCGACACCCACCACTACGCACCATCACAACCACCATTAATGCTTACTGATATGGTTAATATCAAATAAATTTATTATGTATCAAAAAAAAATATATTCATTTGATTAATTGAAGAAACATTTATTATGAAATATCAATTGAACATTTATTATTAAATTTTAATTAAACGTGATCATTTATAGCGGTAGATTTATTTTTTGCAAGTATAAATTTGATCGTTCTTTATCTAGCCTAACTTGTCCAAACATTTTTTTTGTATTCTGGAAATGTAATCAATTTTATTTTAATACTAAAAACCGTGATTTATTCGATCGGGTACTATAAATAGCTGGGATCCCATTTGGGTTATCCAACGGTCATGATCATATTGTCTTATATGATTTAGTATCCTCCTCAAAATATTTGTGTTTTGTCCTTACCAGTTGTGCTAAAAACAACCAACTACATCTATCACAATAAAATGTTGCCCATTTTGTAAAGACACAAAACTATTATTGTCCACTACTATTCACTAACATCCATCGCCGTACGTAAAAACCATCCACGCTCACTATTTTTTCCACCACCAGTAATGTTACCACCTCCACCACTCACAAATACCCGCCATTGTTTCCACAACCCACTGCTTCTTTCACTACCACCATTAAAAATTATTAATATAATTTTTGACCGGGGTCACTGTAGTACAGTGGTAAATTCATTGAGTGATGATACCGGTTACCTGAGTTCGAAAATCGCCAGCACCAAAATCTTTACCGATCGATATATATATAGTTTTTAATAAACTTATTTATTAATAAAAATATGTATTTATTAGATTCATTTAATGAACATTTATCATGAAAAATTAATTAATCATTCATCATGAGCAATTAATAGGACACTAATTAATAAAGTATTTATAATGGTTAGTTGAAAAAACCACTGCCATAGATTTATCCCTCCTAGACAAATCTCGGCCGCTCTTTATCTAGCCTAACTTAGCCAAGCTTTGTTTTGTATTCTAGATGTGCTAGGATTGTTTCAAAACGTATAATTTTTTTGTGAAAAGTAACTAATTCAACACCTCAAATCACCCAACAAACCCATAATTCAATTGCATGGTCCGCATTCTGTATGTATATGTTCACAAATACCACATTGTTTCTATTGAAAGAATGGTTGCATCTTATGATGGTCCTGATCATGTATACTAAAGAAAGACTTTGTAAAATGAATGACATGCTTTATTACTTTAAAAGCATAATGGGATGGGAAGAGGTGCTTCTAGCACTTTAGAAAGCGTTGATCGTGAGAGATTCCATCACTTTGCATTCCTTCACTCTTTGTAATTCTCATTTTATTTCAGAACAGACATCGTGTCACAACCAAAGTTTCTAATGATTATATCAAAAACTGAATGAGTTAACTCCCAAATTACATTATCTATGACGATATATATCCAATTATCAATGTATTAGTGATTTACAGTTTACTAGAAAACTGGTGAGATCTCTGCTATGTTGAACTACTCTTGATCCATAAAACCTGACGGGATTGATATTTACTGACCAGGAAAATCGATCGTTTATGTCTGCAACTTAATTTCAATATTTCTGATGTAATTGCTTTGTTTTTTTATGAAAATTATCTTAAAATTAATGTTTAAATCCAAACTGGGTTTATATTGAAGACACAATTGGGGGATACTAAGAAAAAGAAAAAAAACATTATGAAGTAATTGAAGTACCCCTTATCCAAATAAATTTTTAATGGCTAAATTACCCTTAAGTATCCCACCGATTAACAATGTCGGTATTGGATTCAACAACAAAACAATACCGACCATAACAGTCGGTATTGCATTCAACCGATCATTTCAAGAAAATAATACCGACAAAACAGATATAATCGAACTTACCATAACCCTAATATCTTTTAAGTCTAAGTCCCTCTTCCGCGCCGCTCTTCCCAACTCTCTTTTCATCAATTCTCACCCTATTTATATCTCTGCTGCGGTCGAATAAATCCAACAGAATATTCTTAAGTAACATATGAGGAGGAAGAAGAAGTTCTAGTCGAAGTGATATCTTAGGTTTTATGGTTTTGCAGAGATAAGTTAATGGTTATATAAATTTTGGCAAGTATGAGTGTTCTCGGTATTGCATTCAAACAATTCTCACCAACTTTACAAATCAGTGATCTCAATGATTAGATCAAACCATGACAAGTTGTTGTGTCAATAATATTTATTTATTTCTAGTTGTTATATCCAATGATTTTTGACTTATTCTTGTTTTTGTTTTTACAAAACCAAGTGGTGATTGCACCTTCTGTCAAATAATTGAATACAAAACCAATTAAAATTTAAACTGATGATTTTCGTCTCAGTTTAAATTTAAACAAAAATTGGAGCGATGATTATTGCATAGTTCAGATGAGATTCATCTTTGATTAATTTAAATAGAAATTAGTCTTTCTCTCATATCTAATTTACAAGACTCCTAGCCCTCAATAAATTTAATGATTTGGGGGATACCAAACTAAAAATGTCCCCTTAAGCCAAAATCCAACCCAATATGTGCGTATCCCCCAATTTGTGAGAGTATCCCCCAATTGTGCCTTCTTTATATTTCATTATTAAGTTCAAACACAATATCATGACATAACACTTAATCAAAATTAAATCCTTGTACATGAATTTTATAGAGTTCATAGCATTCATCATGTTTAAACCCTCTTCTGTTAGCTTCAGTAAATTTAGAATGAGCTTTAGTTCTATGAAGAAAATAAAATATAAATTATAAGTTAATATGACTTAAATTAAATAAAATTATGTCTGGTAAAAAAATAAAAAAGTTATTAAAATACTCACTAATTCGTCAATGGACAATCCAGGATGATCCTCTTTATCATCCACAAAATGTTTGCGTACTTTCTCAAATCCTTGTTGATAAAGGAAAATCTATTTTGAAGGCTCCTATTTGTTGTTCTTGAATTTTGATTCCCGGCTAACGCCAAAAACCTATGATACATTGTCTCATAAATTAAAAGTGGTTAAATTGAAATCTCCATCGTTTGCAACTCTGGATCGAATAGGAAATATATCTTCTTTTCGAGTGAAGCGAACACTAGCCATGTTGGTGAAGTGACCACTAGAAATTTAGGTGCATAAATAGTATAATTTGAATTGTACGAGATTATTTATAGAGGAATCCGGTACTAACCATTGAATGATGAACAACTTAGTGTCGAACATAATATCGAGCGACAATCTTATCATCGCTGACATTATAACGACCATCAAGTGTTATTTTGACCATCGAGTGGTGGAGACTCTATCGCTCATTATGAACCCTCAGTATATGCTCAGTGTTATTTTAACCCTCAGTATAGCTTAGACTACCCCTCGCTATGTGGTATATCCGCCAATTGGGCTTGGCGGTTATTTGGGTTCGTGGCAAACTAACATAAATGCCTTGTGCATAGGACCGGCCCAGTAATCCCCCCTCATCAAAAAACCGAACACAGCTTAAACCCCCATTTCAACACCTTAGTCAAAGAATCAAACACAGTTAAACCCCATTTCGTTTTTGTTTTTGAAGAAAATGGGATCTCATCTGCTGAAAAACCCAAAAATAAAAAGAACCCTTTTTACATCTACTTGCCTTTCTTCGATTTCGAAATCAATTCACCAAATTCCCCATTTAACAAATCACAATTCATCAGATTCGAGAGCTAGTACCAGTAGTCTTGGAACTTCACAGAACACAAGAAACCCTCGATGGATACATCAAAATTATCTAGTTTCATCATTAAAAAATCGATCTTTTAGTTCCCAAGTTGTTACTGATGAACTTCAAACCACTGATGGTTTAACAGTTGATCAAATCACTGCTAGTCAATGGCCAATACTTGATGAAACAGAAGGTGATTGGAGAAGTCATGCTTCTGCTGTTGCTCAATCTATTCAGTTGATCAAAAAGCGGTTACAGGTAAAGTTTAACTAGAAACGAGAACCTCCCATGTTGGCTAATACTATAAATTATCAAATTTATTGAAATTGTATATAGCTGCTAAGGTGTTTGATGACTGACACGAGGCGGTTGTGTGGGTATGGTTTCAGTGGAAGAAGTTAGTGATGAGGTTGCAAATGCTGACAATACAGTTGAATAAACCTGACCTTTGGGACGATCCTGTTCATGCTGGGAAGATTAGCCGTGAGCATGGTTCACTTATGGGTAAAATGAAAGAAGTGAATGGGTTTGAGAGAGAATTGCTTGAGCACATCGATATGGTGAAACTTGCCAAGGAAGAGAATGATGGAGAGTTGGAATTGGTGGGCACTCACTACTTCTAGGCATGTACTTCATCTGCTATATATTATGGTTTAATATATATTGTTTGATCCATTATTTTTTGTGGGATTGCACAAGTAACAGGAAGGCATTAGATATGGCCTACAGGTGTATTATAACAGTCGCTTTGGATTATAACAGTCACTTTGGGTTGCAGTCATTACTTATAGGATGTTAATCAACCTCCCCACTTTTAGTTCTTGATTCAGTTTGTTGTTTTTAATCATTTGTCACCTGTCTTGAAAGAGGTTTTACTAGCAAAACTGATAATGGATTGTACAATATCTTTGAGCACTGAAAGGTTCCTTCTAATACTCATTGCAGGAATCCTTGAAAGCTTTACTTAAAATGAGAAGAAGTGCGAAGGAGAAAGAGCTTAAAGCTATGTTAGCTGGGGAGCATGATCCATGCTCATGTTTTATAGAGGTTACTCTCCTGATTTTTGCACGCTAGCTGGTTGATCATTACTCCAATTCTTAGATTGTTGAAAAAAGAATTTGTTATGAATTTCTCATTTGTAATAGAAAAATGATGCATGTTGCAGGTTCAACCAGGAGCTGGCGGTACAGAAAGCATGGATTGGGCTTCAATGGTCATGAACATGTATAAAAGTTGGGGTCAGCGTCGTGGATATGGAGTCACAGTGGTAGATGAAATGGCTGGTGAGGTTGCAGGAATCAAGGTTCACTTCTGTCTTCGTCTTCTAGTATTTATCACAATATTGTTCATGCACATCAGCATTTCAAGACTGTCACAACAATGATAATATAAAGTAGTTTGCATAAGACCACTACAAAATAGTATCTCATAATTCTCGGATTAACCTAAATCCTGATCCATTCTCGATTCATTATCTGAAGGTTTTCTTTTCTACTTCTCAGTTTTCTCCCTATTCCGTCCTTTATATATTTTTTACTCCATTGCTCCTTTCTTGACTGCATTCTTATTCGGTTCTTCCTTCTTCTTTTTCCACACTTAGAAATTTATGCTATGTATTGTGGGTTATAACTGAGGTGGGTTGTATATTCTGGTTTTCAGCGGGCAACAATTAAAGTAGATGGTGAATATGCTTTTGGATACGCCAAAGCAGAAGTAGGTACACACAGATTGGTGCGCATTTCACCTTTTGATAGTGGGAAACGCCGGCACACTTCCTTCGCTGCTGTAGCTGTAACTCCGATCTTGGGTGATGTATCGGCACAGGTTCAAATAAATGAGTCTGATCTCCGGATTGAGCGATTTCGTTCTGGGGGAGCTGGTGGTCAACATGCTAACACAACTGATAGTGCCGTCCGAATAGTTCACATTCCAACAGGAGTCACTGCCACTTGTCAAAACGAAAGGTATGTCAAACGAAATGCCTGGGAAACCTTGTTTATTAGGAGTATCGATTTTTATACTACAAGTATGGAACTTAACAAATTAGATTTAATAAACAGGTCACAACATCAAAACAAGGCAATGGCGATGGCTGTACTTCAATCCCGATTAGACCAGCTTGAGATGGTTCGACAGGCTCAGATGAATGCGCAGCATACACAGTCCCTTACAGATAACAGTTGGGGCAACCAGATACGGAGTTATGTTCTACATGTAAGCCTTTTCGGCTAAAACGTGTTCTTTGCTTTCTCTTCTTCTCTTTCTTATTTCGTCATCTGTTATTTATGACTTGTGTTCGCGTCTCTGAGTACCCTCTTTTTACTATGTGTTTATAGCCTTACCGCATGGTCAAGGACCTAAGAACAAACTATGAAGTTTCAGACCCTGACTCTGTTCTCGATGGGGATCTTGACGACTTCATATTAAGCTACTTATCTGCTTCCATGGATAAAGATGAAGATGATATGTGTTAGAGTGAGATTTATGAACTTCAGAAGGCCTTCATTTTTGACACCACAGTAGTACTCCATGAGTAGATGCAGTCTCTGCTAAATTGCAGGAAACAAAATCATGCCTCAAGTGAAAGATGTATTTTCTCTTACTAAACTTCTTTTTACTAGTAAAAACGATAGCTGTGTAATTACAATGACTAGATGTGATTTTCTTACTTGTAGATGAACAATAAATTTTTTGCAAATGCCTATTCAACTCTATGATTTTGATACCTGTCTGGCCGCCATCTGATTCTAGATTGTCTCTGTGTCCCGTGTTTATAGCGATTTTTTTTTTTTTTGAAGATGATGGTCTTGTGTTTATAGCGACAGAGAGCACGCAAATTAGATTTTATAAATAATCGAGAACTTTGAAAAATTGGGCATCTTCTTTGGCAAAAATCTTTCCTGGGAATACTGTGATAGAATCTCCAACCGGTTTGTTGGTCAGGAGAACCCATCCAAAAGGATAAATGCCTACGAATTCCTAAATGTATGAAAGACAAAGACCTGAAGACAACCTTCAATATGCTTGAAACAAAAGGAATGACGTCCGGTAGTTTTTCTATTGTCCTAATTAAGTAGTTTTGCTTTGTTCACTTTTCATAATTTCTATTGTCCTAATTAAGTAGTTTTGCTTTGTTCACTTTTCATAATTCTGCATACGGAAGAAACCCTCAAGACTTATTTCTAATGCCACATTCCTTTACTTCTTTCCGTAGTTGTGATGGTAGTAATGATGCTGAAGGTAAACACAAGGTAAATGAGTCCATTTTGTATGTCGTATTTGCTAGTAATAAATACATAAATGATTTTTCTTTTTCTCTGGTTAAACAATCACCAGCTCTTCTTCCACTTTACTCAAAATTTTATGAGATGTTCTACAAAATCTTGAAGACAAGTGCAAAAAATATAAAGAATATCTACAATTTAAGGGGATAAAAAAAAGGTATACCCAGATGAGAATCATTCTTCTACAAAAAATTTATGTGCTGGAGGAGGGCCTACCGAAAATATGACAGTGTCTTATTGAACCAGTCGGACAATCGATCCATCTTTTTCTGAATATCTCCACTTTTTGCAAAGTATGCTCGGACATTTGAAAGCATCACCTGGAAGTCATTCTCCACCGCTTCCACACTACGATAGTAGTCATTTACTAACCTCAATCGGATCACTTCGAGTGATAATGGAACAGGAAACCTGAAAAAAATAGACAATAACATGCAGTTTCTTCGTCAGCGAAGGAACATGGTGTTTACCATCCAACAACTAACCTTAAGCTTCTTATTACAAGTCACAAACTCATCCTGATTATGACATATGAACCGGTCCTCCTATCTTATTCATTTATCAATTTGATCAATGAAAAGATCTATGTATTATTTACATCTCTATAGCCATCCAATGGCCGTCAATGTTATCCATCCATCCAGTGACCGACAATTACAAGTATTAGCATTTAGTGTACACTAAAAAAGCGGGAAAAGTTCTCGAGAAACCGAGGATAACCTGTTTAAATACTCCGACTTCTGTGAGAGTTGGTTTAATTTTGAAATCCCATAACTTTCCTGCAATATTTCAGAAATCAAATCAGTTACAAATCTAGGGTCTCTAATATTTACACAATTTGAACATCTAGATACTACTCAATAGGGTTCAACTGTCATTACTTAAAAGATAACAGACAATTATTTTAAAAGAGGAAAAATCAGCAGATGCACAAAGGAAAAACACAAAAATAGAATACCTGTGATCTGTTTGACTGTGTTATCTTCTCAAAGGCATTTAATAAAATATTTCGTGTATCAATATCAAGATGAGGGTGCTCCCAGAGGCTATCCAGTTCATGCAGTTCCCAAGCACTATGGTTGTGTTCACTTGCATCATCATCCTTGTATTTGATGGAATATTTCTCCCATGGGCTATCAGGAAACTCAGGGTTCTTCACCTTTACAGTCGTAATCCGACCATCCCACCATTTCCCACCATTAACATTTGGTTCAGTCCACCAGACCCGACATTTGTCCCTATTTGTCCAGTTTCTGCTAATAGCAGCATCATACCGTGTTCTTTCAACGATAAAATCCGCAAAATCAGTCAGCTCAGGCAGGGTCAGTTTGAGTGTTTTACCCAACGCAACGGATCGAACATCAATGAACCGAAGGTTAATTTTACAAGAGCTATCTCCCGAACCAGGAAGTGTAGAATAATCAAGATCTATAACTTTACAGAACTCCACAGCTCTTAAACCTCCCTTCAATGATTTCCAAGCTCCAAGTTCTGTTGAACGCCGCGCTCCTATAAGATTTTCCGAACTCTCTATATAACCATCGTAACCCTGAGCAGCAAAACAAGTTCTAAGTGGAAATATAGCGGGAAAAAAAAATTTATAATCTGTATTTTATGTAATAATACCCGAAATATTGCCCAAAACATTTACCTGCCTCAAGAACGCAACTTCGTCACCTTTCTGAGGGATATACCGGCACCAGTCCTCCTGCTTAAGAAGCATCAACCATGACAGCTTATTCATCTTATGATGTGATTTCCTCTCTTCTAAAGGATAATCAAGATGATTGTCTTTGCGGTTTCTAGACGATCTCAGTCCAACAGCCACTTTTGGACTGGATCTCGATTCTCTACCTAGATGTTGATCGCTTGTTTTCACTGTAAACTTCTGTGCTCTTCTTGATGACGTCTCAGCTGATCCATGACCACTTTCTGTCCTCTTAAAACTAAAGTTTTCACCAGTTAGCTCCAACCTACTTGCCTTCATGGATCCGTTTCTATCTATCCCACCACGTGCACCTTCTGGACAGTCAGCTAGTTGGCCATGATTATAAATGCTGGCATTTGAAGTACTTTCTTCCAAGCCACCATCACCTTCAGAATTAGATCTGGCCTTACTTGACTTTGTCCTTTTATAAACAGCACTAAACATCTTACTGTCTCTATCTGAACACAACCTACTTGAATCGTGCAAACTGGTCTGAGACTCGCTAATACCGAAGCCAGTCTCATCTCCGTTATCCACACTACGCCTGCAAGTACCTTCATCCTCCAAACACAATCCTAAGGTTAGACTCTGCTCCCTGACAGTTCGAACCCCAGAATCAAATCCTGCACTTACAATATCTTCTTCCACTGGAACAATGGAATTTATCTTCAACAAACTATCCTGATCTTTCCACCTAGATCTAATTTTAAACTTCGAGAGACTCTTGGGATATTTTCTTTCACATCTTGAAAGTGGTCAGCTCCGTTCATAAAAACCTCTTTACCATTAACTACTGAATTAAGCCCTTCCAGAGGCTCCTCATGATACCCACTTCCACTGGGGCCAGGTCGGGCTTCAGATTCAAGAATAAGATTTCCATTACAGGGCACTAGAGATGAGCCCTTGCTCGTTCCGTTGTCATCTGCAGATGACTGCTCTTTAGGTATAATAATATTCAAACTACCTGAAGTTGATGCCCTATTATACAACTTTGTGTCTGTCTTACCGTCGTTAGTTTGCATTTCTAATTTGGGGCATGAAGATTGCTCAAGATTTGCCTTGGATACATGGAGCCCACCCATTGGGAAGGGATCTCCTGACCTAAAACGCTTTGCTGACCGTGCCTTAACCTCTCCCCATCCCTTGTATCCTGCAGACAAGTCTAATTGGTCCTCCACTTTTGCAGGTTCTCCAGGCAATCTGACTCCAATATCGCCACAACTTCGCTGCAGGGAATCAATCATATTACCAGAAGAGGTCCACTGATCTTGGATATATTCCCCAGTGATTGCTTGAGGAGTTTTAGAAGAGGAACCTAATATGCTCACTGGCCTTTCACATTCAAGCTTGGAGTTCTCCATCATAGATATAGGCCTTTTTGAATCACGAGCCGGCAACTTAAGGACCAATCTTCTCTTCGTTACTTGAGATTCAGCTGATACGAAGTTTTTGGGTACATTTTCAGACTCATCAAACAGTGTAGCTTTCCCTTTAGAATGTCTCTGGTTTAAAGATCCATCCGACTCATTGCTCTCAAAGTTTGAATCTGGCAGAACAGATTCACTTTCCAACGAATCGCTCTCTGAGCCTAGATCTTCTTCGTCGTCTGTAGATGTTGCGGCCCATTTAGGACCTTTATGAGTAGAAGACCGTGCAGAATGTCTCTGAGGCCGCAACGACTTTGATTTAGATGATTTCCTGCCTTTAACTTTCCGCCCTGTTCTTGATTTCTTGCTTATGTTACTTCGGGGTAAAGTGCCATCACGTTCATCCAGATTTCTCCTTTTGATACGCCTCCCGGAAGAAGTCATCAACTCAACCTGAAACGAAGAAGATTAACTCTAGGAGTCCACAAACAATGCAGAGTAAATTTGAGTATAATAGAATTATATACATCTCCCTGGTGTTTTTCCTTCTTGACATGCGACGCCCGTTTTACGCCATCACTATCTTCTACACTGCATTCTGGATCACCAGAAGAACTGGCACTTAAACCGCCTTGCTCTCCTTCACTAGAATTTTCGTCAGTAACATTGTACTCTGAATCATTATCTTCACTTTGAACCTCAACCTCTGGTTCCCAATCCATGACATCTATGAACTCAGGTAATGGCTCGATCATTCTGTCCAAATCCACTAATGGCAGCAATGGGTATTCTTGAAGGCCACTGATGTCCAATGGTCCAACGGCAAATTTAACTGAAGAAGGGCGCCATTCAATACCCAGAGCACCTAATCTTCTCTGCTGGTACATGCTCTGATATGGTTCTGGATATGGAATCATGCCTGGAAATTCAGAATTAAGATAATCCAGTTAAAAGATGTCAATTCAAATATATCATATTCTACTCAAAGTTTAGTAGGTAAAATGATGATGCATACTTGCATCACAAAGAGGATCTTGAATATTCCTCCGGTATGGAACTAGCTGAGTCTCCTGCATCAAGGTAAGCAAGGTTGGAAGTTAAAATAGAGGAAACATAGGATCGCGCATGTAACTCAAATGCTATCACTACGTAAGTAGAACTGAATTACACATGGATAACTTAGTGCTAAACATGAAAAGAAAGCTTCAGAGTTCAGATAGTAATGCAAACAAAATGGAGATCAACTAACCTGATCCAAAGCATTTCCGTGAGTATCTTGGATAAGGGGCGATAATCCCCAAGGAAGAACTGTTTAAAAGCGCAAAGAAAATCAATATCGGAGTCATATAGATGCGATAACTAGTCAAAGTTAGACCATATATTACCTGATCATACTTGGCATCCTTTTGGGACTCTCCTTGGCCGGTGGATAATACATATATTTGACCAACATCATCAGACAGTACAATTGATGTACCATCCCTATTATAACAAACGAGATGGGTAAGCATAAAAATAAATTAGAATAACACAGTGCAAGAAAAGACCATGAAGGCTTAAACGAAGAAAGGAAACAGCTAAATGACAAAACATTCCAAATAAAGGTGCACAAATAGCCAAACCCAGCAACAAAGAGAAAGACTTGAACATGCACAACATAGATATGTGCTTCTACATGTAGAGATGCAGTAGCATGCAGGAAACAAGATAAGACTATGATTTTCACTCAATATAAGCAAGCGCAAGACCAAATATATGGTGTCATGTGTGATAAACTTACGGAGAAAACTTCCCATCAACCAACTTAAAGCGTCCAATTTCATATATGCGAATAGGTGTGCCCTCCCAAATCTATGAGAAAAGACAATTCGATGGATTAACTTGGAGGAGTGAAATTAAAGCATATATAAACACAAGGGGTTGATGAACCAGAAACTCACGTCCCAAACTATAGTTTTCCCATCATATCCTGCACTCATAGCTATTCGCGGGTTGAAAGGGTGAACATCCAAAACATAAGTCTACCACAAACCAAAACAGAAGAAAACAACAGAATTCAGAATCTTCTCTGCTGAGACTTGGGAAAATAATTTCTCTCCAATCAAGGTTAGTTACGGATCACTTACAGATTCACTGTGACCAGTCAAAGAGTGCACCAAGCTACCATCCCGAGCATTCCAAACACATATTCTGCAATCTGTGCCACACACAAAAAAAAAAAGTCAGGCAATACTGCAACCAAAAAAAAACAATTCGGAGGTTTTATCAACATTTACTTTTTCTCAAAAAAAAAATCATAAGATTATATGGACGATCAGCAGGAGGAAACTTCTTGGATTATCTGTATTCTCAAATATATAAGTTTCTGCATATACAATTTAAAGAAATTACCCATGATTGCAGCAAGCACAAAACGGTCATCCAGGCTCCAAACTATCATATTAACACCACGGGAGTTGCAAGGAGTCTCTGACGTGGGCCACCTCGAGGTGGTTGGGCAGGCATTGGTGGGGGTGGAACTTTGAGATGATACGACTGTACCCAGCGAACAATCTTTGACTGAAACAAGGAAGGAAATAATAATAATAAAGAAGGGAAACCAATCTTTTACACTGCACTAACATTTGCAAGAACTCATATGTATGGACACATATCGGCACTAGTACTCGAGTCAGACTCACGCAGACTTAGTTGTATAGAGCTTGAAAACATAGAAGAAGCAAGAGGTGCAAGAGAATTAATAAGAAGAAGAAACATGGCTCCCTATTTCTTCAATACAACCCTGAAAATAGCCATCATTTTCTTAAGAACAATATACATAACAGTAACCAGACCCTAAACCACTTCCTAAATTTTAGTGGCCTGTACTCAAACCCGACAACGACACTCGTACCCATATCGATGTTATACAGAAGAAGGATGTTGTTTCCTCTCAAGACACATAGTAAAAACTATCGAACAGGAAATAACTCACATGAGATCTGCGTGATTTTGGAATCCATATAATTGCACTACCATCACGAGAACAGGTAACTATGGAGTCGTGGGAAAACCTGACACAAACCAAAAGCAGCATTCAAGTTAAGTAAATTAGTGTCGGTGAGAAACTAATCAATAAATACATTCCTAGAAAAACCTTCTATAATTCATCAACACACCAGGAGTTTTTAAACTTAGGAATATTGTCTTCCTTTGAAATGTCTGTGGTAGACAGTCTGGATGCCACAGCACATCCGCTGAACAGTTCAAAAAAATGATCAGCATGGTAAAAATAACATTAATAGAAAAACTTAAAAAAAAAATTATTAATAGAAAAACTTAATAAAAAATTGTTAATTAACCAGAAAAACTAACCTAAACTGCACGTAATTTACATCATTTTCATGGCCGGATAATACATCCATCTCATGATTTGGCTGGTCAGAGTCCTCGGAGTTGAATTTACAAGCACTCCAAACCTGCAAATAAAGAAACATAAACTTTCAAATTAAAAAATGGACATTTGAAACGTACTTCTAAAGAAGAAGAAATACTATATCATTATTGGAGAGTTAAACAGAATATGCTTAGCCCTTACCCTTGCGTAAGTATCTGAGCTACCAGTGACGAAAACAGTTCCGTTAGCATTGTACGCGCAACATAGTATTTGATGGCTCTGCGGAACAGTACTTGCTGAGGGGCCATTGTTCTTTCCTGTGGTGAGTTTGCATATTCCCCTAAGTTGTCAATTCCCAAAGCCCAGTAAACAAATCAAGAGCTCATAAGAAGAAACAAACTCACCAGCTGCAGGGTCAATAGGTCTTGGAAGATAAATTCGTGGACTAAGCTGTGAGTTCCTAGCATCCCAGATACGACATGTTCCATCATCTGATGACCTGTGGGAAAAAGAGAAACAACGACATATGAATTGCAAAGCGACGTAGCATCAAATAGATAGTACATTTTATCATGTGGTTGATAGTATCACAACAGAAGTGCAACATACTAAACAACCAATTCAAGAAATGTCGCTACGATAAAAGATTGAATACAGAGCTAGGCCGCGGACTAAACGTAATAGCAGTCACAGCTCCAGTATGGCCCCTCAAAACAGAAATCGGCAGTCCATCAGGCAAACGCCACTGTTAAACACCAAAATGTATGTCTCATCGCCAGAGAACACAAATCACAAGAGAAGAGAAAACAATAACTGAGGTCAACAAAATCTTACAACTCGAATTACGAAGTCATTTGAGGCAGATGCGACCACAGCATTGTTCGAGCTCACAGCCAAGTCAGTAATGTCACCCTTTCAAAGCATATAATGGAACTGTCAAAGTGATACACAAAACAACAAGTAAAATCTATTGGCGTGTTGGAGATACAATTCATGTCAACTCACTTCATGTCCGCGGCAGCTGGCTAAGCTAAATCCCGTCTCCATTGACCAAATCTTTACAAGACGATCATCGGAACCAGTAATAACATATCTCCTGAACGATCAAATATTGCTACGATAGATACAAAACAGACAGATAAATCAGATGCCAGTATATAAGCCAGAATATTATGTGAGGTTTATTCGTGCAAAAACATATTGCAGATGAAGGGGAAGAGGAAAATGTACCACAATAGACAGCATCACGATGTCCCCTAAGTTTCTTGATGTTTTCCATCTTTTGCACCATAGTTAACGGTTTTGCAATAGCATAACATGCTGCACGGACAGATGGAGCACGATGGTGTTTAGTAAAACCACCACCAATTTCTCTCAAACCAAGCCCACGCACCTGATCAGCCTGCATGTGAGGCCAACGCAAGTAACCAGGCAGATGGCGGACTCGCTGATCTTCATTTCTCCTGTCAGCTGCAAATAGAGAAATGATTACGCTTTGAAAACAACAACGAAAGAAAGAAAAAATACCACTTTTCTCTTCTCACAACATGTTAGTTTGGGACAAAAATAAACTGGGAGAATTTATATACTAATTATTGGAGGGTAGATGACTCGTCAAACTCAGTTTTCCAGTAAAAAGTGTCTGGGAAATAACACTCAAAGAGGAAAGCAGAAATTTAACATACATCCCAGTAGCGAAAAAGAACCAGATCCAAGGAGTGTAGGAACATCAGCAGCATTTGGAATATTTCCACCGAGCATGCCAAGAGATGGGGGGGCAGTAGTCAGGATCAATTGCTTCAGAAGCTTTACCAAGTGATCCTTTCCACGTGCGGATACCTAAGACAGTAGAACCATTTTATTATTACGAAAGTGTTCACTTGCTTAATACTATTTACACAATTGGGAAAGGCATTTCCTTAGGGACGAGTGGCCGAATACCAGCTATCCTGATGATACCGGTTCATGTTAAGTGTAACTGGTGGCAAATTGAAACTGGACCTAAAACCCAAGTACTAGCCTACTGGAATTAATTTTCTCTGCATTATATAAACACATAATCCGACAACAAGCTGAACCAACACGCGAACAACATAATGAATAGTAAGCATTGTTAAACAATTATAGTAACCTCTTGGCTAAGCCACTAGCCAAACATAATGAATACTAAGCTGCAGAAAACCAAAGAAACAAAGAAAGAACGCCAAACAGTAATAAAGAGAACAAAGGCAAAGAATAATACACACCTTTCAGCTAATTTATTGTAACTTAATGGGAGGGACAACCCATTATCATCCTCATCGCCAGTTCGGGCTCCATTCCTTGAATACCAAGCATGATATCTTCTAGGTAGAAGTTGATGTTCCAGTAGTTCATTCCAAAATTGCCCATAAGTTCTGTGACATGGACCAGCTGATAGAAAGTGCATGATCAAAAAATAAACTTCTGTAAGGTCAATATCTACATCAGTGTCAATTGATGGAGAGCCAGCTGTCTCTGCCTCTGCAAAATGAGCTTTCTCTGGCACCTTGATGTCTGGTATCTTCAAAGGTGCCATACCAAGAGGAGGTGCTTCACCCGAAGGTAGGTACTTCCTAAGGGCCATATCTCATGTGAAACCTGGGAAAATAAAGACAAAAACTTCAATTTGCAGGGCAAATGCAACACATTTTTATACATTCATCAATGAAAACCCAATTGCTAATCCACTGTCATGATATCAGTCCACGTCATTTCTTTCCGTTATGAAGATCATTTGATTAATGAGAATTTCATTTCATACCAAGATAGTGCGACTGAACACTACGTAATTAGGTCACATAGAAAACACGATCAGTGTCCATTGGGAGACTACATACTACATTTTGTTAATCACAAGCAGAGTCATGTTTTTATTTAACATTTCACGACATCTAAATTAAATTCTCTTAATGTTCAAATAGTTTCATAACTTATGGTGAAGACTTGAGGACACGGCATACCAGTGACATAAACAACAAACGGTAGAAAAACATGACTTGTGGCATAAGCACACAAGGGACATACAGCAACATCCCACTGCCATAATTCATCTACATATGGATATCTTACTTCCTAGAGTATGTTTGCTGCGCATTGCCATATATCACCAAATTTTGGTTGTTTTAGCTGTGCAGTTCTTTTAGTTTCTAGTTAAGTTAGGATCCTTTTCCCTCTTAACACTAAGACTAAACGTGAAGCAGCATAACAGAATGCAACCCTAAACCCAATCTCATTCAAAAACTATGAAATACTACCTCCGTTTCTGGAAAAGAGATACTTTCCAGAAACGGAGGGAGTAAAATATACCCTAAGGCTAATCTCATTCAATAACCATGAAATAAACTACACAACCCTCAACCAGAACCAACCCTAACCAATCATTACCCCAAGGTTAGCATAAAAAAACAATCTTTACATAACCTTAACCAATTATAACCAATAATAACAGTAATTTTAGCAACATTTAAGTAAATTCAAAATACTTACTATTTAAATTGCGCCAAGAAAATCTTCATCAACATTCTGAATTCCAAAAAACCCTAAACCACAATATACACCTTTCGTCTGCAAAATTCAGCAAAAACCCACATTCATGTATCCACACTCAGTCTTTCTAACAAGAAAATCCACCCAACAAGAAACCAAAACAACCAATTCAAGATCTGTTCATAGACATGCAGAACAAACCCTAACTTGTCTAAAACTATACCAAGTTTCAAACTTTATGATAATTTCCTGAATACAAAATGATATAAGTGGAGTGAAATACCTATTCAACACCAATTTAATGACAATGTTGTTGATGGATGGAAAAAAAATTCTGGACCAAAAAATAATCGGCGATTAATTGTTTATGAAGAAACCGCAAGGATTTCGAATATTCTTCTAGTTTGTTAATAACGATTTTTAATGTTCCAGTAAAGAGAAGATGATGAAGAAGAAGAAGAGTCTGAAGCTACAACGTCCCCCACCACCACCAGCGACACCTCTTTTTCTCTCTCCCTTTAAACTCTCTCGCGGTGTTTCTTATTCTTACGGTGTTTTCGTGAATAGTATGGATTTTGTACTCCGGTAGTTGGGTGTTTAACAAACTCCGGGTTTTTACTGAAACGTGGCGGTGTTTGATTCGATGCGCTAACATACTATAACCAATTTTAAGGAATTGTAGTGCTTTCTAAGAAGCAACTAAGCGAATAACCAAAGAAAAAGAAAGAAAAAAAACTAAAATTTGGGTTTAGTCCGTGTTGTAACGTTAGTGGAGGGAGACTAAAATTTGGTCGGTAGCAACTTTGAGTTACGCCCAACCACATGAATTCCAAATCTCGTCCCATTTCTTTCTTTTTTTTTATAATATTGTTGGGGCGCAACTCAAAGTTGCGCCCAATTTTTTTCTTTTTTTTTATTATTGATGGGGCGCAACTCAAAGTTGCGCCCAATTTTTTTTTTTTTTTTTTATTATTGTTGGGGCGCAACTCAAAGTTGCGCCCCTTTTTTTTTTTTTTTTTTTTAATTGTTGGGCGCAACTTTGAGTTACGCCCCATCGTCAGCGCAACTTTTTACGCCCGACTAAAGACCAGACTAAAGACTAAATATGGTCTCGGGTTTTGGTTATAGTCCGGTCTTTGGTCTTTACTCCGTCTCCACTGCGTCTGTTTTTTACCAAAAAATTTGGTTATACTCCACGACCGTGGATGCTCTAAGGAATACAGGGGTAGGGTGTAAAACTAGAAAGAGTGAATTTGGAAAGTTTGCCGAGTTCTGGAGCTGGAAGCCATTTTTTGCGCACTCCATTAAAGACTACGAATTTCACATGAGATGGGCAAATAAGCGACGTGAAGTAAATAAGCAAATCATTAAAATCCAGGCTTGATTGGGATACCCAAATTAATTGGGGTATACCTAATGAGACAAAAGCTAGGTCATTCTGAAGTAAAAGAAGCCACCCCTTAACCTTGTAGTTTCTAAATGCCTAAATTACCCCTGCAATGATTAACACTAATTTAATTTAATTTAATTGAAATGATTAGATTAGTTAGTTGATTTATATGAGTGGATTTGGAAATAATTGAGAGTAAGAAAGAGAATGAAGTAGTAGAGGAGGTTTTGGGGGGGGGGGGGGGAGTTAGGGTTTTGAGAAATTTGTGATATGAGTGAGATGAGTGATTTAAATCATTTTGAAGTGGGGAGTCTTCTCCACTTTCCTCCTTTCGATGAGTACTTGTATGATGATCTACCAAATCATGATCAAATGGATTATATGCATGATCCTCACTTTTATTTTCCTCAAACTCAAGGTGGGTATGGAAGTGATGAATGTCTTGAGCCAAACGTAGAATCTAATGACCAAGAAGAAGAGAATTGAGCTGCAAGTAATCAGGTAGACAACTTACGTGGTGAAGATTGTGATTTTTCCATGCAAATGATCGATTTTGCTTTTCTTTTTTTTTTTACTTTTGTTGCCCAGTGTCGGCAAGGTCGACGTTTGTCGATCATGCCGACTAAATGCGTCGGCGTGTTATATATTACCAAATGCTCCGACTTTTCATGAGCAGTGCTTCATCGACGAGAAGAATTTTTGCAGCACAGGAGACGATTTGAAACATGCTTAGGCCGGCATTGTAGTGGATACGTAGACCACGCCGACTATAGTTTGGTTGGCACTATTTTATTTTTCGACCATGCCGGCTGTTCTTTAGCCGGTATTGTTTTATATATCGACCCTGCCGACTATTGTAGTACATATCAACTAACTTGTGATGTTTTGTAGATTGCATTGGTACCGATGACGGATCAGCCTCAAGCTCACAATGTTAGGGGTCCTGATACTTCCGCATATTACGCTAATGATTTGGAATGGAAGGAAAAAGACAACGCGGTCAATTGGATTGTTGAGAAAGCAAAATAGAAGATGTGCGTTCTAGTGAAAAACTCCCAACAAATAGATACGCGGTTTGAAATGGTATGTGAGTGTAATGGGTCGCCGGACGCAAGTCACAAGAGAAAGGGTTATGTGTATGATAAGAAGACGACTAGGGTGTATAAGACGAAGTCAAAGAAGTGTGGATGCCCATTCAAGATTATTTTTTTGGAGGAACAAAGAAACCGATAACATGTGGAGAATGAATAGAGTTGATGTTTGTTGGCATAACCATAAAGATCCGGAAAACCTTGTTGGGCACTGCCAAGTTGCCAAGTTGAAACCGCACGAGTTCGAACAAGTAAGAACAAGTTGGGGAATTAAACCAAGCAAGCTCCTTAGTAAGTTCAAGGGGGATGACAAGAATAACCTCTCTTCATTGTCTACAATTTATGCGGCCAAGGCAACTATCAAAAGAATTGAATGGGATGGAAGAAAGGTAATGGAAGAATCACAATGATTGGCACACAAATACAACTACACGGTGAGACATCATGAGTCATCGGAGGCGAAGGTGGATCGTATTTTTCTTGCGCATCCCGATATGATTCAATTGGCGCGTTGCTTTTACCAAGTTTTGTTCATGGATTGTACTTATAAGACGAATAGGTACAACATGCCTTTGTTGAACATTGTTGTACAAACCTCGGATAAGCAATCGTTCACGGTGGCATGGTGTTTTATGGATCGTGAGAAGGATGATAGCTATATTTGGGCATTGGAAACTTTGAAGCTTCTCTACCACGAAGACGAGACTCCTGGGGTTATAGTGACCAACAATGAGCAAGCAATAATGAACGCCGTGAGGATAGTTTTTCCCAATGCACAAAATTAAACAGCACTTGGCATATACAATGCAATCTTAGAAAGAATTGTAGGAATCATATCCAAAAGCCAAAGGCAAAGAAAGGCACTAAACGTGAAAAGGAGGAAGATGAACGTCTTAGTAAACTAACTAAAGAGGAGAGAGAGGAAGAGAAGAAGAAAAAAGAGGAATAATGAAAAGAAGGTGAGATCAAGTTTGGATTATTCATGAAAGCGTGGGATAAGTTGGTTTGGTCGATGAGTGTGGCAAGATATGAGATAAACTTGAAGGAGTTCGAGGATGATTGGGGGACTAATCACCCCAAAAGTAGTGGAATATTGCAAGAGACAATTTGAGGCCACACAAAGAGAGGTTTGTGTATGCTTTTACTTACGACTATAAACATTTCAAACTTGAATCCACAAGTATAGTAGAGCAAGCTCATGGTAGACTAAAAGGTCTACTTTTCACGAGTCAAAATGGGATTGTGACGGTGCAACATGCTATCCACGAGTACACTAATAATGATATCAACAAGATAACAAAGCAATTCGAAGAAAGTAGCTACCGGAAGTTGAAGGAGTTTAAGGAGGATAATTGGTTGCTTGTTGGTATACATTGCAACGTCTCGCATTGGGAAATACGTTTTATGATGAAACATCTCAAGTTGTATCAAAAGTATGACAAGCCGAGCACTCCTTGTAAGTGTAGGATAATGAAGGCTATCGGACTTCCATGTCGTCATATGCTTGGTAGGTATAAAACTCCCATTCCGATTGAAGATATTGATCCTTATTGGAAGCAACTATCTTTCAAACCGGCTCCAAGAGAAGATCCCGGTGAAGATTTTGGCGACATGGAACTTGGGAGAATAATCCTCGACAAGTACCCCAAGTTGAATAGGTTGGACAAACAAACTATGAAGCACAAGTTGATGCCGATTGTTTACCCTTTTATGGAAGAACTTGAAGAACCGGGGAAACAAGATCCAACGGGTAGACCACCTACCACAAAGACAAGGGCGGAAGAAAGGGAACAAATTAAAGAGTATTTGAGTACAAAATGCGATCCATCCGGACATGAGTATACCGAGGCGCAATACAAAGAGGAGCCGGCTAAAAAGAAAAGAGGTCATCCGAGGAAAGAAACAACTACACCAACGGTTTCAAACTTGAATCCAAATAGCACTCCACCTCTTGAGAGTCAAGCAAGTATGGAAGTTGTTGTAAAGAAAAAGGGTCGTCCGAGCAAAGAAACAACTACACCAACCGTTTCAAACTTGAATCCAAATGACACTCCACCTCTTGAGAGTCAAGCAAGTCAAGGAGATGTTGTGAAGAAAAGAGGTCGTCCGAGGAAGGTAGTAAAACCGGTATCGGAAGAGTATCGCGTACAACTCCCTCAAATTATTCAAGAATTCGTTATTGGTACCGAAGACGTCCCCAAGGATGGAAATTTTGGGTTTCATGTTACCTCCCAACAATTGGGACACCTAGGTGGAGCGGTTGAGGAGAATCTCACTCAATGTCAATACATAAGAAAGAAGATGGCCGCCCGATTTGAAAAAGACAAGGAGTTTTATATCTCAATGATGCTATAAGGTTCCATGGAGGACAAAAAAGAGACTTTTAAATAGTTGCTTACTAGTGTTAAAGGCCCGGAGGGATATGCACCGATCAAATGGGAGCATTGGTTGAGAATGTCGGAGTGTGGCCATCTATTCGCGGATACGTGGTCATGCGTGGTACATTTTTTTAGTAAAGGACTAAGTGTAGCATTTGCACCGAAACATGCGGTTTGTGTTGAGCAGATCAAGCATATAAGAATTGTTATGGCTTTGGTGGATAATAATCATTTTATTGGTCTACAACTCAACAAGGAATGTCCATTACCTCCTCTTTGTAGGTTTAGTTTTTGGGAAAAGTTCATATTCAACAAGAGCAAAGAATGGATGAAACTTTATGAGGAAAAGATGCACCTTTGGAATGCTTTAGATGAGTCTAGGGAATGTCCCATAGATTTGACTAAAGGAGGTTCAATAGATTTGAATGAACTCCCTCCAATAGATTTGAGTGATGAGTGATTATGATTAGGGAATAAGGAATCTTTTTGGAGTACTTTTGTAATCGCATTCGTGTTTTGTGTAATGTACTTTGAAGTACTACAAATGAATGAAATGGATGTGGTTTTTTTGGTGTTAACTCCTTTCGTCGTCATTGTATTTATCACACGACCCTGCCGACCGTCCCAGGGTCGGCAGGTTATAATTTCATCAGGTTGCCTGGGACGGTCGGCAAGGTTGTTTCCCTCTACAAAGGTCTGATCGTCCTGGGTCGGCAAGGGTTTGATTTCGTCAGGTTGTCGGCTTTTTGTGGTCGACGGGTTTATGAGGACAACCATGCCGACCAAAACAGGAAAAAAATGTTGTTCCTGGATATTCTTCACACATTGTAGTCGACAGGGTTTATGAGGACAACCATGCAGATTATACTTCCGCCGGCAAGGTTAATAAATTGTTAAGTGTTGACTGTTAAGCAGCCGGCACGCTTTGAATTTTGGATAATGTCGACTAAAATCGAATACAATTGTTTGTTACAAACTTAAAAACTTTTGAAACTTAATTAGAACATACAAACCTTAAAAACTTAATTAGAGCGTACAAACCTTAATTAGAGCATACAAACGTTAAAAACTTAACCCTAACACATTTGGGACATAGATAATATCTTTTTTCGGTACACAATTTTTTAGGAGAGGTAATTAGCTTCATCTTAACGTCGCAACATGGATTTGTGCATGGTAGAAGGTTTATTTTAGCAACTTCATATTCATACGGAGCTACGCGCTCATCTATCCAATAGAAAAACCCACAACAGGTGCATTTTGAAGCATACGGATGATATACATCTCTTATTGCAGCTTTCATGAGAAATAAGAATCCCTTACAACCATCAATAGTGCATTTGCTTCCGTCAAAGGGACAATCATTTGCAAAATGACCACTTAGTGTACAAAGACTACAAATATTTGGGTGTGTTGCACTTGAAACTTCCATTCTTTATGCAAGGTTGAAGATGAAGTTGAGAATGCTTTTATAATAACAACACACCTAATGTCTTGATTTTGAAATTTCTAGTCGTTGAGCATTCAATGGGTTGTACTTTGTACCTAAAATTTAATATTTGTATACTACTAACATTTAAGTCGGCAAGGTCGAGATTTCAAACCATGCCAACTACCTATCCTTGACAGCACAATAGCAGATAGCCTGGGATGGTCGGCAAGGTAGAGCTTACAAACCATGCCGACTTAATAAAACTCTAATATTGTCTAAAACTGCATAAAAAAGATTAAGTTCTAAAGCAACTGAAACTGAAAATTAATAAGTCTAAAACCACAAACTAACAGTTCAAAACATAATGTAATAGTTCAAACCACAATCTAAGTTTCTAAAGCAAGTCAAACATAATAAAGTTTAAGAATTCCATAGATCCTTATCATTGTTGTTATCTTCCTCCACATCACTAGCTTTTTCACCAACACTAGCTTTTGCTTTTCCCTTATCTGGACCTATGTAGTCACCAGCCTCATTGTAATAGGGGTTCACTCCAGAAAAGTCAGATGCCCTGAAAAAAGTTCTTGGATCAACCTCCTCTTCTTCCTCCTCTGATGATGTGCATTCTTCATAGTTTAGGGGATTGCTAGGACTCTCCATAAACCTTAGAAATTCTTCAGGATCTTCCTTACCCATCAGAAATAACTTTCTTACAGGGCAATTCTTTTCAGTTTCATCTTTAGGATCTTCTAAACCAGGATAAATCCCGTCAATAAATTCCAATAACTCTGCTGCATTGTTAACAATACAAGGGATATCTTATATTTTTGCCTCTGGGAACCTAAACAATACACAAATAAGAGATATGAAAATTCTACACATTGAAATATGTTTCTGGTAAGACAGTCAGCAGGGTCGATAATCTGAATACTGCCGACTACTAAATAGTCAGAGGGATTGTAATCATCTACCACGCCGACTAACACACAGTCGGTATGATCCTATTCAAGAAATATGCAGACTATTAACTAAGGAAAATCAAGTTTTTGTGACCTAAAGTCGGAATGGTACAAGTCTAAGAAAATGCCGACTAGAGATAAGTCGGCAAGGTTTGTTATTATACCTTGCCGGCCCTAATTATTGTTTAACAGTTTCCATGGTTGTTATGAAAATTCGGCAGGATATTCATGTTAGGATACCGACCCTAACTCGTCACGAGACCATGGGTAGAACTCAACTCGAAAATCGGTTGACTAGTGAGGGAACCCATTGACTTATAAACTACCAATTAAGCCCCATCTAACCAATGTGGGACTAGGATCCCAACATCCTACCACGCTTCCAGACCCAACGTCCTCGTTGGCCCACTCTATCGACACTGACCCAAAGGTAGCCCTTTCTCTTATGGCGGCTTCACTCCCCTATCAGTATTCAATGCGAGTGACAACTACGCCCATACATAGGTGCCCCAACACTTTAATCTATCCTATAGGTCACCCCTTCCATGGAGGGGGCATGGGTTGTGGTGGTTGGATCTGATACCAATTGTAGTATACTAAGTATAACTACAAGATGAAAAAGATGATAATAGCAGCAAGCTGATTTCTCTCTGAAGAATCAGAGCCTAACTTTCAATGTTGAAAGCAAATAAGTTTTTTCATTACCTAACTCAAGGTTTACAATGATTGGGTATTTAACCCACCAATCGAGCAGGAACCGATCAGCGGCTCAAGTTGCATCAAGAAAGAAAATACAGAACTCGAGGAAATGCAATTCCTACACACTAACTAACTCAACTAGTTTACTGACTCGGTGAGCTACAGACTTGACTCAGTGAATGACTGGGTTCAGTAGTCATAGGAATATGACAATTCATCCTGAGACCATGCCGGCTCTTACAAAATATCAACAGTCGGCGTTGTTTTAAATTATCGACCTTGCCGACTAAAACACATAAATCATAATTTTTGATAATCTAACCTAATATAACAACCATACAACACATCAGAATAATGGGTTTGAGTTTAAAAATCACTTACAGTCTTCTTTTCGCCGGTGGATGGTTCTTCTCAACATTCTCAAGGATTGCATTCTCGGGTTTATACATTCCAACTTTTCCCTTACCTTTTTCTCCCGATTTGGATCTTTTGATGTTACCTGTTGAATCTCTATTGCTACTTGATCGTTTAGAATCAACTATTTTTTGTAGAAAATCAAAATTGAAATTTTTGGTTGATGGAATAAGATGAAGGAAGGAGAAGAGGAGAGGGATTAGAGAAGATAGATTAGAAGAAGATTAAACGGTTTTTAGTTTGTAAGTTTAGGGTTTAGTTTTTTGGTTAATTAGTGCAGGGGTAGTAAAGTAACTTCACCAAGTTTTGGCCTC
Organism: Papaver armeniacum; assembly: GCA_023531295.1. Taxonomy (NCBI): domain Eukaryota; kingdom Viridiplantae; phylum Streptophyta; class Magnoliopsida; order Ranunculales; family Papaveraceae; genus Papaver; species Papaver armeniacum. The sequence continues at coordinate 25,329 of JAJJWW010006958.1, read as the reverse complement.
CCCTTAGTAAGAGCACTATGTCCATTTAAATCTGGGTATACCCCAATCAAGCTAGGATTAAAATATATGTCAAATTATAGGGGTGATAATAAAGCGTTATGTTATGGCCGAGTAACCAATTTTGAGACAATAGGGGCCTTAGCTTGGTCGCTTTCGGGCATTACATGACCTTCATCAACTAATCAAACGATTATTATTGTTATGACCCCGTGGTTACTATTAGTAAAACCTAAGAATGTGAATTTCACGTGTTTAATTGGTCAAGTAGTTAACAGATAGCATTCTTATTGCATGCCATAATGTCTTATTGTTCGTTATATAACTCTCTCAAAATTAAATTTTAAAAAATGAGAGTGAAATATTACCTAAGCTTACTTGAGTCTCACAAAATCGGTTTCGATTCATTTGAGAAAACCAATCCGGAAAACGAGCAAACAAACGAATTATATCGTTATCCACTATGAGATAAACAAATAAGCAAAGTGAATAAGCAAACAAGGTGATAACAAGGTTGCTTGTCTGTGTTGTATACATGCTTTAGCTCGATCGTTTCCGCCATGACCTTCATCGGGATCTAATTTAATGATTATTATTGTTCTAACTCGTGGCTACTTGTTAGTATAACCCAACTTATATTATTAGTTCTAATGACTCATCATATATTTTTAGTACCATCAAAAAGGGTTACATTTTATGGAGCATTATCTTGTAGTTTATTGGACTCCAATATTGGTCTATGCAATCCTACATTATCAGGACCCATCTAACACAGAAGATCAAAAATCAAACAAATATCACATGAAGAAACACGAAAAGAGCGAGCTATGAGAAATGATCTTCATCTTTCCAATTACAAGAGTTAAATGAAAACGAGTATTGACTTCTGAAGAAATTCTTATAGAAAAGTGAAAACCATTTGGATATGGCAAAGTAGTTTGTGTTCATTTTCATTTTGTTTACAAATAAAACAATATTTATATTATTGTAGATGGTGAAATTTGGATAAGGGGCAAGAATATCATTTCAACCATGTGACAAAACTCAAGCTCTCACGCAGGGAGAGATTAAGCCCTTGTCTCTCAAGGCATCCCTAGCCACGATTTCTAGTATACATCCCCACGAGACACTGCCAGTTGTGATGTTGTGATTTCTAGCGCACATCCCCATGAGATACTTCTGATCACGTATGTTCTGTAGAGTGTAAAATGTCCCCGACAGGCTTATGAACCAGAACAACCACAATTCCAGCATGTCTTCGCGAGACGCAGCTGATTGTGATGCCTATGATTCCTAGCCCTCGATGAGATACTTCTGGTCATGTAGGCTTTGTAGATGCGTAAAAACGTCCCGACGGACTTATGACCCAGAGTGGAGACATGCATGTCTCCTGTAAGCATGACTCACCCAATCTGAGATCAAGGATTGATTCCTAATACATCATCGCGAGATACACTGGTCATGTCTAGTCTAGGCCCTGACTCAGCTTACCGAGGCTTCAAAATAATTCCTAGGACATCCCCGCGAGATACGCTGGTTATTCTGCCTCTAGTCCCTTTCGATAGACTCCTATAACATCCTTATGAGATACACTGTTCATGTCGGCCCCCATAAATACGGACACAATTGATTCCTAGCACATCTCTGCAAGATTACGCTGGTCAAAGACGAGTGAGCCGAAGTCTCGCATAGACAATATTAGGCGTACAATCCTTCTTTTCTCTCACAAACATGTCCTAGCTGACTTCGGAGAAATTCAATTATGTTGGCCAAGCCTTGAACAGAGTCTATACCGTTGGCCAAATTTTTGACGGTCTCAAACCCGTTAGCCAAATCTCTGACGGCCTCAAACCCGTCGGCTAAATCTCTGACAGTCCCAGACCTGTCGGCCAAATCTCTGGTGGCCTCATCCGAACTGAGCCATCTTGTCTGAAGAGTTTTATACACGCATGCATGCCTCACCTAGGGCTCAAGCCTATTTCTCAGCCTCTCAAACACAATCACGATTAGTAAATTGAGCATGAATTATACATGTTTATCCAAAAATGTGGATAAGCTCTCTTGAGTTATGCATGCTCAACAAAGGGACCCACAAGCAATAATACGGTCTCCACATGACATATGTGACTGGCCATGGAGAGAGGGAGCTCAACCTCGGCTCCTCTCACACTCTGCACACGATTTCCGAGGCATTCCATGCCTTTTCACGTGACTTGCATGTCTTAGTCATTCTCATAAATAAGAGAATATCTCTCTATCTTGGCCAACTTGGATAAAGATAATATTTTCTCTCTCAACACATCATCACGAAGGATGACTCAGCTTCACATAAATAAGGGGATATCAATTAGGGTTTTGGTCTGGCGGTCTATGTCACGTGTGAGAAATACCCGGCCTAGTCATTCTCATAAATCAGAGAATATCTCTCTATCTTGGCAAACTTGGCTAAAGAGAATATTTTTCTCTCTCAACACATCATCACAAAGGATGACTCAGCTTCACACAAATGGGGGGGGATATCAATTAGGGTTTTGTTCTGGCGGTCTATGGTACGTGTGAGAAATACCCGGCCTATTTCTCACTGTATAAGAGAGTAAAGGCGGTAGAATAAGTTTATCTCTATTTATTCCCGAAGAGATGAGAGAATTGCTCTGCACTTTCACGACAAGCAATCCTTATCTTTACCGACCTGAGATTAGAGAATTCAATTATAAATAGGTCCTATATTTCTCCAAGTTATCATCAACTTTCTCATAACCTCTCAGAGAAATAACTTGTTCTATGATCTCTCTCTTTGTCTGCTTCCCTCCCTAAGACCATCCCTAAACCTCTTTCATGTGACTGAAGCAGCCTTTGAACGACCACCGTGCGTTAGGCAGAGACTGTTCATGCTCAACCTCCCGTAACTCACTTTCAGAAACCCTGGAATCCACATCTAACCTCTCTCAGATTTTAGGTAACTACAATTACGTAATACCTAATAAAAGTCGTGATATGTGTAGTGGTCATAATTGCTTTGTAATAGATTTCCATAAGTTTGATTAGAAGAAGAAGTTTGTGAAGATTCTCATAAGGTCGTTGGGTTACATGTCATATTGTTAAGCGTCGTCATTTGTAGTTTTTATACGTACATAGGCTACATTTTTTTATTTATAAATTCCAAATTGTAACATCTTGTGGGGATTGATAAATAACCCTGCTTCTCATGGGCATTCACAAACACCCTTACAACCTATAATTATACCCTCACCCTTTTAGAAATTGATTTTAATCATAATCCCACAAATACCCTCCATATATTAATCGAGTTATCACTTATTTTCTCTTTCATTTCAATTTCACGTCTAATTTTTTTTATCTCTCTTCGCATCTGCCACTATCAACACCTTTTCGATGCAACATATTTATAATTCAATTGAAAACTATCTTCGGCAACATATAGTTAGTATTCAGAGAGACCTTTTTTTTTATCTTCAATGATTAATTTTTAAAATCATATTTAAATAGATCGAGGTCGGATTTTAGGTTTTGTATTTTAGTAACTTTAAAGTTGAACTCATTCGAATTATTGAAACTCGTGATGATGATGATGATGGAGGTAGTGGTGAAGGAGGTATGGTTTGTTTTTTCCCCATCAATCACATGATTTCGTTGGTGGAAGAGGAGTAAATAGCTTTGAAAAATCTGGTAAAGCCAGTATTGGTATGCTGCACATAACCTGCTTCAACTCCTTGAATGCTATTTCAGCCTCCTCATACAACAAAAGGCATTTTTCTTGAAAAGACCTTTCAAATGCTTAGAAATGATTTCCATATCCCTTAACAAAAAAAATTATGGTACCATGTTAAACCAAGAAAACCTCTCAACTCTTTTACGCGGGTGGGTATCGTCCAAGAGACCATACTACACACTTTAGAGGGATCTGCCGCTACTCCTCTAGCTGTAATATGTGTCCAAGGTACTACAACTCCTCTTGACAAAAACAATACTCAGATTTCATGCATACACTTTATGTCCACTCAATATGCTATGGACCCTTCTCAAATGTTATATATGTTTTGAACCTGAATGACTATAGACTAAGATGGAATCAAAGAAGAGTAACACAAATTGTCTCATAAATGGCTTGAATACCTCATTCATGAGGGCTTGGAAGGTGGTTGGGGAAATGGTTAATCTAGATGGTATTACTTTGAACTCATAGTGTCCCTCATGAGTTCTAAAACTTGTTTTGTGTATAGCTTACTCATGAATTCAGATTTGGTGGTACCCTGATCTGAGTTCTAGCTTAGTGAACACCGTTGCACCATGTAGCTCATCCGAAAGTTTATCAATCATTGGAATTGGGAACATGTCTTTGATTGTAATGTACTTTATATTCCTGTAATTTACACAAAATCTCAAAGAGTTATCTTTTTGAATGACTAACGGAAGTGGAAATGCAAATGGACTATGACTTGATTGAATGATCCTTGATTACATCATCTCCTTGGCCAAGGCTTCAATAAACATATTTTTGGACATCAGGGCATCTATGTGGCCTTTGGTTAGTGGATACTGAATTGGGTTTTAGAGGAATTGTGTGGTCAAGTGATCCTTGTGGTGGTAATTGGTTCCTTAAAGAATCAGAGAACTCTTGTATTAGCAGATGTACATGTGGTGGTATTTTTTGGTTAGTGACTGAAGTGGAAATTGAAAAGAAACACCCCACTATGCCATGAGTATTATTCTCGAAAAACCTTTTCACTGCACTTGTCCTTATCATTTTCAGACAGTGAATCTCTCTAGCTCTAGAGAGAGTAATTTTTTTTCCATGAAGAACGAAGCTTACGCGGAGGGTTTACTCTTTCGTTAGATATAACGTTTAAGCACAATTGTCCTTTCCTAAGTGATTACAAATCACTTGTTTACTCCATATATTTCTCCCCCTTTTTGTCACAAAATGACAAAGGTCCGAGCAAATACCAAAAACCGAAAGGATCTTACAATCTAAAAGAATTGTACAACCTATAAGAGTTAAGCACGAGGGTTTCACATACCACTTTAGATAACCAATATAAAAACCGAAACTACAAGTAATTTGGCTTTAATATGTTATCAAGGAAACAATTGCCCGAAGTAATTTCCCCCTAATAGTTTAACAAATTGACTAAGAAAACTTAGTTCCCTTGCTAAACCGATTGCACAAGTACAATCGCTTGTTTCGATAAGACCAAAATACAGATCAGAATTAACTTCATTTTTCTCATCAGGCACTAGTTATTCAGAAAATAACTTAGACCTTTCACTTTAGACAAGACAAATACTAGGTTAGTTAACTAATATTTCTTGTCAAGGCATTCGATTAGACTTGAATAACCGAATCCTTTGCTTTTGATAAGTCTAACTAAGATCAGAATTAACTTAGTTTTTCTTATCCGGAATCAAATTGGACTAAAAAAATGATCTCGTATTTTGTTAAGCCATAAACAATACATACAAACCAAATAAATTGACTTGCAAAATTATTACTCTTAACCGGAAGCAATTTAAACAATCATAGACATTAAAGCACCGCAATTGCACCAAAATTTTGTTAAGTCTAAAACAATTGATACCAAACAATAAAGAAAGATATCAAACCATTTTTTCTTAACCGGAAACAATTGAATCACACACATACATAATGGAATAAACATCAATTGTACCGAATTTTGTTAAGCAGAAGCAAAATATATGCAATAAACTCATGCTTTTCTTAAACAGGAAAACGATTAACTAACAAATTCGTTACCTCAAATTTCGCATCCTCTTCTCCCCTCAAAGATATATCATTAAGCGCAAGTTCAAGTTAGAACTCTCCCCCATTATGTTGTCATCCTCTTGCAAGAATAAAAGAACAACAACAACAACAACCTTTACCAGAGAAAGGTTGAATCGGTTTTAACTAATGCAAATAGCAAAAGTTGAAAACCCGAAACACATGTGCTTTTATGTTAAACAAAAATTCAACATATTGTGACTTTTTCACATATGAGTTTGAATCGGAACACCTTATGATCCTCTGATAAAGCCTACCAATATGGGCTAGAACTTAATCCCGCTAAATCAAAAAGCCACACAAACCATAAGGGTTCACACATCATATGAGATCGAATATTAAGGTTATGAAATCCGAAATCAAACATCCCATACACATAGCATTAATATAAAGCATTTAAGCACAGGCTATGTAATTGAAAAACTATCACAAGAAAAATTATAAAATAATAATTTTATTCATAAATAGATAGTTTTATTCAGCAACAGACCTTACACAATAATTGAAAGAAATCAAAAATCGATGTCTATTTTGTTGCAAGAATTATTATTCTTCGCTTGTCAGCTGCTCAATAGATTCTTGTTCAAATTCTTCTTGATCTTTTTCGCCTTTTAAGAACACATCATTGATTTATAGGATCCCTTTAAGGGTTTCTGGATCACTTCTAGAGGCAAAAGCTAATTGTTTCTAAATACAGTTCAGTTGTCTTCCAAGACGCAAAATATGAAACGAGATCTCCATTGCTATAGACTTGAGCAGTAGAAACAATAGTTCCTCTTTCCTTTTGGATTTTACTCATCTGTTTGATAATTCCCTGGGAGACGGATTTTGTGACTTTCTCATCTACGAAATTATTTCTCATTGTGGGTTCACACAACTTTGGTGATGGATATCTAAGATTTCTCTGGGATGTTGTGGTATTGATAGATTCGAAGATCTTGATCATTTGATTGATAATTATCCCACATATATCAATTTGCTATTTACTTTCAAGAAGAAAGTATACAAACTCAGCAAATTTCTTATCCCATTGAGAAGTATCCCTTGTGCAAGCAAAAAGAGTTGTTATAGCAAGTTTGCCAAGACCCTTAAGTAGAAGGGTATTTCTTTGGTTAGCATCCTTCCCTTTTTCCGATTCAATGATTTTCCAAAGTGATAAGTTTTGAGATGTTATCGTGCTCAATTTCAAAAACTGGTAATCATATGACTTCCCTTCACTCTGTAATTAATGATCTTGGATATCATCTTTCTGTCAACATGATGAAAAGTACATCCAACCAAGGTGCTGAAAGTAAGTTTTTCATGATTAATATTGTGAATATTTGCATAAAAAATCCTTACTATATCAGGTGAAAAATTTTCAAACCCAAACAAATTTCCCCAGTTTCGGTCTTGAACAAATTTCACATATTTGCTTTCTTAAACATCTGGATCGAATCTCTTCTCAGCTGTGAAGTTTACTCCTTTTAAAGCTTGGTATCTTTCGAAACATGTACTGTCCACAAAGACTGTAAGATCATGTTTGTCCTTGATCAAGTGAGGATTCTTGATTTTCTCGATGTCACCTTCAGGAATAAATAGATTCAAAACCAGGTTATCAGTTTTAGTTTCTCCTTTGTCTTTCCTTTTTCCCATACTTCCAAAATTCAAGGAAGTATGAGAAACCCTAGTTTTTGTTCCGGACAAATTCTCCACGGCTATTTGTAAAAATACCACGAAATATTTTCCTCTTATAGGAAGAGAGGATGTCAAATACCGGAAATAACTAGTTTTAGGAAATTCTTTCAAAATCAGAAACCTTGACTTGTGGGGAAACAAATCCGATTTTGTTTCTAGGTCTTTCTTTTGGAAAACCGATTTTTTATGAACCGGATCTATATTACTGATTAATCCTACATTCATGTCCAAAATATTTGTTTACTCCATTATTACCAACATCTGATAATATCTTTCGAAATTCACTCAAGAATTTTTCAGTAGAGTATACATAAATATATTTGGACATAACAAGATACTTGTTAAAAATATCTTTAGAATCATATTTCCAAAGAATATCTTAAAAGATCACTTGCTTTACTAAAACAGTTGTGGGGTGTATGAAGCAGTCCATTGTTGATAGAATAATTAACTGAAAAATCATTCTTTGTAATATCACAAAGGTTCCAAAACCGCAACCTAATTAGCGACATACTAACAGACATTGGTCTGAACATGTTTATACATATATTTGGATAGCGAGATCCAAAATGTGTGTAAGATCCAGATTTTTCAAACACATGATAGTCATGGTTCTTATAATGAAAAACCTTATGAAGAATCTTAAGTAATTTTAACTCACAACATTTCGTGTAGAGTATTGTATCATGATTACTAGTCTTAGTAGTAAACCATACCATGAGATATAATTCTATGATATCAGAGAGATTATGTAGGTCAACCAAGACATTCTCAGCCATAATCTCAATTCCTAACATATAGGGATAAGAGTATTACATACTTCATTCGTGTCTTTCACCACGAGTCTTTGAAGTAGTCAAATCCCGCTATTACGTTAACTGAATCATTTATAAGATTCATTTCTTATAGGTTGGATCGTGGTAGGCCTGGAAAGATGTTTATGTTTAGCCTACGAGTAATAACCGCAAGTGCACGGCGTCTATCGGAGACGCGGCAAGTACGGGTCGAACCACAAAGACTTGTGGTGCTATGTGTGATCTAAGGCTTGGCTTAAACTGAATTTCTATCAAGGAAGTGTAACACAATGGGTTTTGTTGCCGATACGGTGAGTTATAGTGAAGTGACTCTAAACTAAGGTATAAAACAATGACAAAGGGGATGCTAGGGTCTTCAATTCACCTCTAACTCCTATTGTAAGTTCAACTCGGTTGAGCTTTCTTGTCCCGTGACCGATAAGGGCGGGTGTCAATTCCACCACCTATCTAAGGGGTTTCTCCATATAAATCTTCAAATGACAGCTAAAGTACTAACCCGTAGTATTAGTTGTCTAATTAAGCATAACTAATCAAAGGAATTAGTAATTGTGCCTAAGGAATGAGTCAGTAGCAATCTCAAAACAGTTGTGACCTAACTACAATGGATACAAGGCATCCATTGTGAGACAAAAGCTTTGGATGCTAAATTTGAAGACATGTTTATAATTTAAGCTTGCAAGAACAACTTAACACGCTTAATCATCACAATCAGAAATTAGGTTTCATTGAAACCCTAGCAACTAAATTAGAACATCATAAAACAACAATTAACACAAAAATAACTCTACAAAGGTGCTCACTAGCCCGGGCATGAGCCTAACACACACAGTTTCTTCCTCTATTTATACATGCAAAGGAAAATTACCAAACCCTAATTCTTATCATAACGAAAATTGAATGCAAACCTAATCGCCCATACTCTCGATTAATGCTCTCCTCTTGTCACTTCGTCTTTGGTAGCCTTCCTTGTGTCGACCGATTTGATGTATGAGAAACCCTAGCCCCAATTATCTCTAATTTAGCTTCTAGGGTTATGATAGAAGCTAAAAGAGAGATAACTAGACCTAGAGAGGGGTGCGGATGTGGTTGATAGAGCTAGTGGTGATGGCGACGGGAGAGGTGGTGAGGTGGTGGTTTGTCGGGGAGAGGGAGGAGATGGAGAAGAAGCGCTCTCGCTCTGTCGGGTGGAGAGGAGAAGAGAAGAAAGAGAAAGTGAAGAAGAAAATAGGTTTGCTCGATTAGGGTATAGGGCTTGGTGGTTTTGTTGTGGAGCGAGGATATCAAAAATTGATGCGCCACCAGGCGGCCGTAGGATGCGGCTGGGAGAGATCTGGACAGCTGAGGAGGAATTGGGCTATTTTGGTGTTGCACGGGAGCAGCGAACTTCGATGCGCGTGGAGGCAGCGACCGTTGGATGTAGCTGAGGGAGATCTCAACGGCTCATAAATGATGGGCTTGGATCCGGGTCGTGGGTCGGAGATGGATAGCTCGAGCCCATGTATGTAGATGAGTTGCTACTTGTTGGGTTGCAACTGTTGCGCGCGCGGGCTTCGGCTTTCTGCTCCATAGATACTTGCCTCCGATTCTTCGCTCTTTTGGCTCCTCGATTTCTCCGAGCTTTATTTACTACCTAAAAACACAAAATTAATTAATACAAATATTTATTCTTGAAAACAAATAAAATACAGAATCTGGGATAATATCTGGATTCTGAGCACAAAAGATGAGTAAAATGCCAATAAAAAGGTATATAAATATGCAATATTTGGCACTCATCAAATACCCCCAAACCTGAATTTTACTTGTCCTCAAGTGAAACAGAAATTAGGAAATCCTAACTATACCCCTGTTGCAGGTCTCTCGAATGCATTTAGCGTATGCACTAAGCCTTTAAACCCCTAGGTGTCCCTAGTGGACGAGTTGTAGTCTCGTGAGGGTTTACCAGAGGTGTACCCACAAAACCTTCTCCAACTTCAGTGTAAAAGAGTCTCAAGCATCCAAGGAGCTATGAGGACATAGAGTTTCGCATGCTATTAACGAAGTTAGAACTACCAAAGAATGCATTCTCATCCTTAAGTCTTTGAGCGAAGTAACCATACCATATGAAAGAATTCGGATTCGATTGTGATCATAAGTCTCAACTTCTGCCTCACCATTAGGGTTTTATGATATTTGCACTCAAAAAGATCGCTTTTTTAGTCTCTCATGTGTGCGGGCGGGAATAAAGAGAGAAATCCCGCACACGTTGTAGGTAAGAAGGATAACCTTCCGAAATAATTTACGGAGACTCCACGAAGTGTGGACAAAAGAGTCTTTTTCTCGATGATCTCTAAGAAAGGAAATCAACCATTAGTAAGGGGTGGGAGTACTCACTCACTTCTCACCCGATCGGCAATTAATATCACTCTCTCAAAAAACCATAGAAACGTCTTCAATCTTCGGTCTTCAACTGATGACGAACTTCGAACTTTACAAAAACTTGATGATTTTTTTTTTTTTTTTTTTTTTAGTTACAATAAAACGATAAACTCAATTTTTCACAAACTTCATTAATTCTCATCCTATTTTCTTTTCTTTTGTTTTGTTGCATATAAACCTTGGACTATGTCAACTTTTCTTTCAATATTCCGATGCTGCTCCGTTTGCCGACGATGATGTGTTTCTATGGGTCTGCTGATTGAGAGAGAGAATGATGCTAACTGCAAATCGATATTTAGAAGGAGTTTTCTTCTTTAAACGTCACCCTCATGATTGTCAAAACTAGCACTCAAGAGATCAAAAGTAGTGCTTTGAAAGTGGTGCGAAGTTGGGTAGCTCACCATTCCTACCCTAATTGACGTACGGTGACACACACTCTAACAGCTTTTCTAGAAAGTTGCAAAAATTGAAGGTTGGTGCCTCACTTGATGTAAAATGGGTAGTCTCCACTATGGGTGATCATAATTCTACTACCGAATATCTAAACAAGACACCTAATTAGCCCTCCCAAGATGGTTAAATCCAACTTTAACGCTCTAATCAACTAAGAAACCCGATTGCGTTCTCCCTACTTCCAAGTTCTCGTTATTTTGGTCGGACTCTCTATGTAAACATAGCTAGAAGCATGCTAGTGACTCTAAAATCTCTAAAAGTTGGAGGTTTTTACAAAAGAGTTTTTAATAAATTTTTTTTTTTTTTTTTTTTAAATGAAGTAAAACAACAAGACTAAAAACTCTAAATGCAAAATGCAAATGCACCCCCAAACCTAAATCAAACATTGTCCTCAATGTGTCAACAGATAGGAAAAATTTAAACAGTCACATACCATGAGAACTATGTCGAAAGAGAAAAGGGGAAGAGATTACCGGATGTCGGCGAAAGCAAGGTTAGAGCTTCACTAGGTAAGGCTAGAATCCAATATTCTCAGCGGAGATCATATCGGATTAGCACAATATATGCGCAAGAAGACTCAACCGATTCAAGAAAATAAAATTTTAACAAGTCCTACTGGATTATATACAATGAAAAGTCACCATATACCAACAGTCTAAAGAGTTGAGGATCAACCCAAAAGACGATATGTAGAAACATCAACAGTCTTACACAAATATAATATAAGAGTGCAAGTAAGACTGCAAATGGGAATGATTTTCCCCCAAACCTAAACTTGTGAACGGATGCGGTTTTGAGCACAAAATCTTGCAATTTTAAAGGTACATCATGCAAAAGGTCTAACTCAAAATGAGTTTTGCTAAGAACAAAGTGTATACACATTCCAACCGTGGTTCCTTAAAAGTGTTATACTTTGATGCAAAATAGTCCAAGAGGACTTGGGAAGCACAAAGCTCTAGGCCTAAGTTAGGCATTTTTAGAAAAGTTGGTTTTGCAATTTTGTGACAGACTACACCTAGGTTGGGTGGAGGAGGGTCAATCATGCCTTAGAGAGAGATTAGGTACATCTAAGTTGTTTTCATGTATAAGAGTATGTGCACCGTCACACACTTTCCTAAGGTCAGAAGAAGGTAAATCATGTTCACCAGCATATAACAATTCATCAATCACCATGTCATAATCATCAGAGCAGGCAACATATTGTGACATAGGCGAGGAATCGACACAACAATAATATCATGATCCAAAAGAACATTAGTGTCAACGAAGATTCATCTTTTCCTAAGTCACAAACAAGTTGTGTAGCATGCTCACATTCACCGAAGAATTTTACAAACCCAAGCTCGAATTAACATCACATATATGAATGTTAGAAGAAGTATCATTCATAGGGTTCACGAAGAAGAGACGGTTAACGTCTCTGAACCAAAAGATTCCATCATATTTTCTGCATGCATATGCTCTTCTAACATATCATAATCATCCTCGTCATCATAACAAAAATGTATTTCCCTATTCAAAATTGTAGCATTTCTAGTGTACTCATTTTCCTCTAGATTAGGTTCATATTCAGTGTTAGTTGCATGAGTAGGAAGAGAAACACTATTTTCAAGATTTTCTTTATTAGGGACAATAATCATTCTATCATGAACTGCCTTCCATTCTTCTTTTTTCTAAATGAATCAGGTTCATCTTTAAGAACATGTGACATTGTTCAATGGAGGGAGAGTCTTCAATAGTGGGTATGCATGTTTCATATGAATCATCATTACATGGTTGTGCACATGGTTCACTAGAGAAGGGAAATTCGGACATGTTGCTATATGGATGATCATGCATTGCATTCAATTCAAGCCTAGCATTTTGCTCCATGAGCGTTTCCATTAGTGATTGTAAACAAGGAGTCGGGGAGTATAAAATTGTTCATCTCCCCACCGTGGTGACCGATACATGTGCTCATGATGGTTAGGGTATGAGTACTCAAGGTCTGGGCCCTGAGAAGGCTCATAATATGCCCTAAAATCATTATGGTCTGTGGGGGTTTCATATGGTGAAGCATGCCCGTAAGCAAGCTCTCTTATGGATTTGTTTGTATCCCCAGTCGCTGACCAAAATCCTGACATGATTTAACAACTCAAATTGAACTCAAAGCCCAGTTGTAGTGGGTTCAGTTTGGTTTATTGGGTTTCATTTGGTTTATTGGGTCTCATTTGGTTTGTGTGGGATTTGGTTTGTTTGGGCTGGTTTGGTTTTGTTGGGATTGATTTGGTTTTGTGGGCTTATTTGGTTTTGTTGGGAATGTACAGCCCGATTGGAACCGTGGGCTCTGTTTGGTTTAAGCCCAGGTTGTTTAGTCTAAGTGCAAATGCACAACCCGGTTTATATGCAAGCCCAAAGAGATACAACCCACAAAAGAAAATGGCACCCGATTCTAAGTGTAAGCCCAAAAGGTTGCTTTGTGGGTGCAGTGGGCTTGGTTTGTGCAAAGAACAAGCTTATAAGAAGCCCGCCACTCAACTCAAGTTGGGTTCGGATGCAAAGCAAGGCCTAGTGGTTGTGGGCTTCGGGTTTGTGCAAAGCCCAGCAGTGTGCGGCTCGATCGGTTTACAGCGGGTTTTATGCATAAGTTGGCAAACTCACATACAACACGGGTTATGTGTGCGGTGAGTTGAGGTTGGCAAGGTTACACAGTGCAAGGCTAGTTGTTGCGAGATGCAAAGCACAAGCAAAGCACAAATTGGGTAAGGTGAACAACACGGCTCATGCAAGTTCTGACACACGGTGGCCTTAGTGCAGCCTCGGCTTATGCACAAAGTTGCCGGCTCAAGCAAACTCACACACTAAGCATAAAATATCAAAAATTCACACACCAATTGCGAGAGGTTGATGCTAGCACTTCAAAGTATAATAGTTCAAAGCATCATGGATATTAAAGATCGGCTTTATGCTGATACAACTCCACGAGATGTAGCACGGGCACGGCAAAAAGGCAATGCTAGGACTCTGACATGCTTAGGGTGTCAACCGATTCACAAATTGAACATTTTACAAAGACGGGGTATCCGGCAAGTATCACTCACGAAGATCATGCATTCTTTTCGAGAGATTCAAGGTTTGAGCACCACTTGTGGTTTAGCCAAGGCTCGGCTACGGGGTCGGTGGAGTTAAAAGCTCGAGCCTTGTCAAAGCTAAGGTTGCTCAGTCAAAAGATGGCTAGTTCAGCCAACTTCCAATGCACAGAGCACACAAGTACATGCCTCAGCCAAGGCCAGGCAGCAACTGGGGTTGAGTTATGCTCAGGGCTTGGCTCAAATTTGCAGCTTTAGGGGCTAGCAAGGGAGCAGGGTAGCTAATGCAACGGCGAATATGACAAAGGTTGCTAATTTCTCATGCAAGCTCAACTCGGGGATGATTTCTCGGTCATTGACACGTTTGGCTAAGCTCAAATTTAGCAAAGATGCACCTGATTACCACACGAGACATTCATACAAGTCTGTCAACGAGGCTTGGTACAGGGCGGATGTAGTGAGCTGCTTGATTGGTATCACTAGGGCTGCAGCTTAGGCTCAACAACTACGGGGGATGGGCCGAGCTAACCTAGGCTAAGGGTTCACACAAATTCTCGGGTAGGGTCCAGGCAGGCTTTATCGGTCAACAAGTTCGATTGCTATCAACTTTGGGTTTGCGGCTTGACTACTTGGTTTTGCGACTAGCACGACTATCCAAGCCCTAACTCACATGTGCATAGGGCCGGGAGGTTAGGTGTTACAAAGACAAAGTGCTCGGATGAGCTGAGATTATATGCACGGGGCTGGTTGAAGAGGTTCAACGGGGTCTCACACATGCGCACGGTGCGCAAACAAAGACATACAACTCATACAACTCATGTAGATGGTTACCTCGGGTCATGCTCATACAACTTGTTCATATTCATACTGACTCTGGTATAGATGCTAGCCTAACATGGGTTACGAGTCATGCTCATATAACTCAGTGTATTCACTCATGGAGCCACTTACGGATTCCGGTTGCTCGAGCTTTGTGAACTCGGGTTACTGCTCTCTTATCCTTTCTTGGTTTTGCTCAAACCTGCGGCCAGGTAGCATGCACTGCCGGCTCAATTGAAAGGGGTCGGTATTCGAGAAATTGTAAATACTCAAGAGGTATGAATCTGCTACTACAAACCGAGCTTAAAATATTCTACTAAGCTACAGCTACTGAAAATGTTGCAAAGTTGCCTTGAAACAGAAGTGTCAGGCCAAGTCAGGTAAGCTTTGAGCTCAACCTATGCCAGATGCTGAGTGCAATGCACTATTACCTTACAGCTTAGAGATTATGGGCCAAAATACTGAGAAACTTTACACTTTGCCCGACTAATGAGTAGTGCCACACTTGAAATGTCAAGTTGAAGTGCAGGTGAGAAAGGAATGACAAAGATTACATCTAACACTAAATAACTAAGAAAGAAATGCAAATTACTATATACAGCCTACAAATGCAGTTTACATGAAATGAAGCTAATGCAAGTGAAAGAGAATTCAAATTTATAGCTACCGCTACCGCTACAGATGTTATTAATGTTATACTAATAAGCTAAAAACTAAGAAGGGAAAAGAAAAACAAGAAAGTTACAGCTAATTTATTCTAATACAAGGTTATAAGCAGTAATATAAAGCAAATATGTACAGGGTAGTTGAAACTCAATGAAGTCAGGCCAATGAACAACAAAGCACACGCCAAGTCCCCGAGCGGGCGCCAAAAACTTAGTAGGCACGGAAAGATGTTTATGTTTAGCCTACGAGTAATAACCGCAAGTGCACGGCATCTATCGGAGACGGCAAGTGCGGGTCGAACCACGAGAGACTTGTGGTGCTATGTGTGATCTAAGGCTTGGCTTAAACTGAATTTCTATCAAGGAAGTGTAACACAATGGGTTTTGTTGCCGATACTGGTGAGTTATAGTGAAGTGACTCTAAACTAAGGTATAAAACAATGACAAAGGGGATGCTAGGGTCTTCAATTCACCTCTAACTCCTATTGTAAGTTCAACTCAGTTGAGCTTTCTTGTCCTGTGGATCGATAAGGGCGGGTGTCAATTCCACCACCTATCTAAGGGGTTTCTCCATATAAAGCTTCAAATGACAACTAAAGTACTAACCCGAGTATTAGTTGTCTAATTAAGCACAACTAATCAAAGTAATTAGTAATTGTGCCTAAGGAATGAGCTGTAGCAATCTCAAAACAGTTGTGACCTAACTACAATGGATACAAGGCATCCATTGTGAGAGAAAAGCTTTGGATGCTAAATTTGAAGACATGTTTATAATTTAAGCTTGCAAGAACAACTTAACACAGTTAATTGACGAGGTGTCAATCTCGCAAAAATAAATTTCTCTACTTCTCTTTAACTAGCAAGTAGTATAATGTAAGTAGGATCGTCCCAAGGGAGGTATGAAGTTCAAGTTGTTATGCAAATACTCTTAGCAAAGATGATTTTGTTGTAAAACATTTGAAAATTGTAAAATGTATTCAAATATGAGATGTAATTGATTAAAGGTTCATTCTAGACCACGGAATACAAACCAAATTGATAGATAGCTATATTCTTCACATTATCATGTTACTAACAACCCTAGAATAATTAGTACGCTCAACTATTCCGTTATTATCTCCTAGCTCACCGGATACGGAAGCGCTCGACTACCGGTTCCTACTTGCCAAGTTTCCTAGAGGTACGCTTACTAGGTTTGACTTAAACAAGTGCTCTAAGTTATGTGAGATAAGGTTGCTCCTAGTGATGAACTCAAAAGCATGAATCACCTACTAGTGTTGATTTCTACATATGGGTACTTAACAAAGTCCCATCATCAATACCCACATATTACTACTTGTGTTTATCTTCTCTAGACAATTACACGGTCGAAGAAAATCTAAACTAGCAATAGGATTATGAATCAACTATTTAATTTCGAACTTAAACAATCAACAAATAATCCATAAACAATAATAGCATGGTAGAAATCAATCAATAACATTAATTAATGCAAGAGAACAAGTTTTTCATATCAAATATAGATTCATATTTCTAAGCTTGAAATCGCCCTTAATCAAAGAGAGTTTTAGTTACTCATAATATTGGAGTTCATCATCATCAAATAATAATGGAAATAAAGTAAAGAAGATGAAAATATTAAATGAAAGCAAACCCTAGTTCCGGCTCTCTGCAAATCTCCAAGAAGAATACGTGATATCAAAAGAATAGAAACCCTTTCTTTTTATAGCCTTCCCACTTTCCAAAATTAGGTCTTCAAAGTCCATCACCAAAAAGTCCACCAAGCCCATGAACCATGTGTGAGAAACCCATGTGAAAATATGTCTCAAAAAATATGCTCGCTGGGAAAATCAAGTTTAGAAGTAGAATATAGTAGGAAAAGTCGGCCAGGTCAGTCAACTCGATCAATCACCGAGTCCAGGTATGAGTTGTGACCGAGTCAGCTGCCGGGTGAGCTCTTTGGCTGACTTGGTCAGACCATAATCTCGCACAGCCGAGGCTGTGCATTGGCATCTTTGCTCGGCCACGACCATCGGATACCTTGACAACAAGCTCCATTCGCCCACCTGTAATCAACCAACTCCTATTACTCGCATCAAGCTAGTCCCCGACGGTTCCAACTCCACTCAACCATTGCTTCGCCAAGACTCATGTATTCTTGTGGTGCATAACTTGCACAACTCACTTTGTCGACCATCAATCTTCTTTCTGCTCTCTGACTTCATAACTTCTCAATCTTCCCGTATAGCAATTCAAGACCCGGCACCGGTGGCGCACTGCAATCTCCCTTATCCTGTTAAAGCTTGTTATCACCATCAACTTTCTCCTGCTTGGTGATAACACACAACACCATCTTTCTCGGCATCGGGCGCAATAAGCAACTCCAATTACACTGCAACCTTGACAAAGATATACTCTAGTTCTTTTCTTTGCTTGTTTCATTCCATTCCACAGTACAAACCAACAGCACCAGTCCATCTACACAACACCTTGTCCTTCCCTGTCTTGCCAGCTCTTGCAACCTGCAGCATCATCACCTCAGGTTCCAGCCATTTTAGTTTCACCAGCTAACCATCTGAAATGTCTGCTCAACATCATCCCCTGATATGCCACCAACCCATCTCATGCCACATTAACCAGAACCTGCGAATCCTTGTCAATTCAAGTCTCACTGATCCATCTTTGTCTTCTCTTTCAAGCAGTACCAACATATTACATCCACCTGCATCTCCTCCACTGGTTCTTTGCTCAGTACCAACAGCTACAGATGCATCTTGTCACACACAATAACCTCATTTCCAACTCGGTTTAACCCATTGACAATTTACGTAGCTTGAACCAACAAATCACATCAAGTCTTGGCACTAAACTCTGCAATTTCATCACTGTACAAACCCGTTTCTCCATGTTCTTCGATTTGTGCCTCAAATTCTCCCCTGCAACATCAATATTACTTCCTCCAGCTCAAACCATTCGAATCACCAACAGCTCCATTTCCATGGCTTGCAATTGCGGTGAAAGCTCATTCCAATGCGGTACTCTACACATTCATCTACCAAATTTTTCATTGATTCAATTCAACTAGCGGTAGCAATTCTTCACTTTCGGATCCATCGGTTCCCATTATCTCAACATCACCAAAAACCCATCTTGTCCGAGCTATAATCCAATTTCTCAAACCCTTCTTTGCTTCCATCTTAATCTTCACCGAAACCACCATCTTGCCACAAAGAATAAATCCTAAACCATGAATTTCTTCTCTAAAATCTCAAATTCACACGAACCCATTACCAATTTCTCTACCATCTTACGGAATTTATCTATCAAAACCTTCCATCTCAACCTTAATCATCAAATCCGTGAAACCCTTGAAAATCACAATCTCGGATCCCCTTTTCTTCACCGACCATGACCAACAATCTTCTCCATCACCTGTTTGAATCATCTCCTTCTTCAATTGATTCCTTTCCACTGAAATTCTCTCAACTCTCGGACAACGGCTCGTTCTTCCTCGATAAACAATGGAGCCAAGATCGGTTCGAGGCAATGAGAGAAGTAAAAGCCAATGATAATTGATGATTTCTTTCTTCTCTGAAATTTAGGTGTAGGTAATGATAGAAATTGCTACGGGCGCCCCACTGAATTGATATGGGCCACCCAGTGAGGTAGATAAGGGGCCAACCAATTGATGACCCCTTTTCCACCATTATGCTCTGCATATGAGAATTGACGCTTTTCTTCGAATCCTTCCACCAACAGCAACCGTCTCTTATTTCTCAGATTCACTCTTCTCTTCAATGAGAGTCATCATTAAAGTTGTCGTGCTTTTCAGACAGAAAAGTTGCATCACTAAAGCCAACATACTTTTCAGACAAAGATGAAGAAATAAAAGTACATTGTGAGAAATAATCCGCCTCCAAAAGCATTTGCACATGAGATGAGACTTTTGCCCTGTTTCTTCTTCTTTAGTTCCAAGTGACTCCAAAGTACCTAAATATTCAAAAGCAAACATAAGATACATAATTTACATGAAAACTTCATAAAGAAAGCATAAATACTAGATATAACATTAGGTGTTTATCACACCTATCAAATTCCCCCACACTTAGACTTTGCTAGTCCTCGAGCAAATCAAACAAAATAATTCTAAAAGATACATACAACTCCGTCTCGTCGAGGCTACGGTTACTCTAAGCATGAATAACAGGCCTTTGAACCCCTAGGTGTCCCTAGTGGACGAGTTTTAGTCTCGTGAAGGTTTACAAGAGGTATGCCTACAAAACCTATATTTCCAACTCCGTCTATTTGTGACAAATCAATGAACGAATCCAAAATGACTACAGGAGGAGGTACCTTGCACAAATTCAGTTCATATATAGGTAAATAAAGCTCTAATTAGATAGTCGAACAAGCCACAATACTCGGAAACTA
Source organism: Papaver armeniacum (assembly GCA_023531295.1). Taxonomy (NCBI): domain Eukaryota; kingdom Viridiplantae; phylum Streptophyta; class Magnoliopsida; order Ranunculales; family Papaveraceae; genus Papaver; species Papaver armeniacum. The sequence continues at coordinate 5,186 of JAJJWW010006958.1, read as the reverse complement.
ACAAACCACAATCACAATGAAAAGATAAAGAAGATGGATATAGATGTAGATGTTGGCGAATGTTCACAAGTGTTCGATGTTTCCCATATCCATCTCAAGGTCACCGCCAAGATGAACCTATGCATCCTATTGGATTGAGCTCTTGGTCAATTCTAGTGTTAACACACCTGGCATATACAAGGGGAACCCGGTGGTAAACAAACTTATTTCTACATCAACTCACCGGCATATACAAGGGAACCGGGGAGTGACTTTATTCACCAAATATAAAATACTTTCTTTTCTTTTTCTTCTTTTTTTTTTTTTTTTTTTTTTTTTATGTGACAGCATGATTCGATCTTTTGGATCCAAGCGCATGCTTCTTGTCAGCAAGTACGTGATAGTTGCCTTGGATCCTGCATTCCACGCTTGTTTAGGCGACGGAGACAGGGACTACGTTTCACACATACTGCTATTCCCAAGTGTCATTCTTTATTCCGTTTGGTCTAATTTGGTCGGTCTCTTCTTTTTCTTTTTCTCTTTTTTTTTCTTTTTCTAGCAACTCAATCACTCTATTTCATCCTAGCAGTAATAACACGTCGATGTTTAGTGACCCACCAAAACACTTAGAGAACAATAGATAAATATGAAAAAATAAAAATAGAATGCGATATGGTGATATTCCGAGATATGGTAACGACTATCATGTTATTTGTGATTCCTGAGCTATGTTCATTTCTTGTTAATTAATGGGTTCCTCAACTCCTGCAATCAAAATGATTCCATCCACTAATGGTGTCATCCTAAAGGCACAAGTTTCTAGATTTCGGAGTTCAAAAAGCACAAATTTTTTTTTTTTTTTTTTTTTTTGGCATAAAACTAACTAAAACAAACTATACAAACATATAAATGCTCCCCCACACTTAAACTTTACATTGTCCTCAATGTAAAATTGAATCATCCAAAGAAGGTTCAAGGTGGGAAATTCCAAATGATATGCAAAAACAAGAAAATAAAGATAAAATGCTTAAAAATAAAAAGATAAAGGGAAAGATACAAACCGGTGGGTTGCCTCCCACTTAGCGCTTGGTTTAACGTCGTCGGCCCGACGTTGACTCAAGCTCAATTACTCCTCCGGAGGGAGTGGATCACTCAATGTGATCATATCCACGATTCTCCGTCAAACCGCTCATAGTATGGTTTCAAGCGATGGCCGTTAACCTTGGAAATCAGCCCTTGTTTTGGGACTAGTTATCTCAACTGCACCATGCGCAAACACATTAGTAACAACAAATGGTCCAACCCATCTGGACCTAAGTTTACCTAAACAATTTAAGACGAGAATGGAATAAAAGTACTTTACTCGCCCTACTTCAAAACTCTTTCGGAAATCATTTTATCATGGAAAGCCTTGGTTTTTTCTTTATAAATGCGTGAACTTTCATATGCATCATTACGTATCTCTTCTAACTCATTGAGTTGAAGTTTCCTATGTTCACCAGCTGCATCTAATTCCATATTACATACCTTGATAGCCCAATAAGCTTTGTGTTCAAGTTCGACGGGAAGATGGCAAGGTTTGCCATAGACAAGCAAGCCTAAAAGGAGACATACCGATGGGTGTCTTATAAGCTGTCCTATACGCCCACAAAGCGTCATTGAGTCTATAACTCCAATCTTTCCTTGTAACATTCACCGTCTTCTCTAAGATTGACTTAATCTCCCGGTTGGAAATTTCAGCTTGTCCACTCGTTTGTGGATGATACGGTGTGCCAACTTTATGAGAAATGTTATACTTCTTTAGAAGAGCGTGAAAAGATCTCTTGAAGTGCGAACCTCCATCACTAATCACCACTCGAGGTGTTCCAAACCTAGAAAAGATATGTTCCTTCACAAACTCACAAACAATATGAGAATCATTGGTAGGGGTGGCTTTAGCTTCCACCCACTTAGAAACATAATCTACAGCAAGAAGTATAAAAAATTTCCCATTGGAATTCACAAAAGGCCCCATAAAATCGATACCCCAAACATCAAAAATCTCAACAACGAGAATTGGTGTTTGCGGCATTTGGTTTCTAGCACCAAGGTTGCCTGTCCTTTGACACCTATCACAAGCCTTACAACATAGATATGCATCCTTAAACAATGTAGGCCAATAAAAACCACTTTCGAGAACCTTGAGGGCTGTCCTCTTGGCTCAAAATGGCCACCACAAGCATATGAGTGACAAAAATTCAGAATTGATTGGAACTCTCGGATTCAAGTACGCACTGCGGATCATTTGATCGGAGCAATGCTTCCACAAATAAGGTTCATCCCATATATATTGCTTAGCAATCTTCTTGAGCTTGTGTTTGGAATGTAGACATGGAACTAGGTACTTGTCCCGTCACCAAGAAGTTAACGATATCGGCGTACCATGGAGTTGTGCCACCAACCGCAAAGAGTTGCTCATCCTAGAAGCTATCATGCAAAGGAATCGCTTCTTCGGACACGGACAATCTGCTTAAATGATCCGCTCTTGTATTCTCCGCCCTTCTTGTCCGTGATTTGCAAGTTGAACTCTTGAAGAAGAAGAATCCACCATATGAGCCGTGGCTTAGCATCCTTCTTTGTTAGCAAGTATAGAAGTGCGGCATGGTCGGGAAAACAACCACCTTTGTACCCACTAAATAAGATCTAAACTTCTCGAGTGCAAACACTATGGCCAAAAGCTCATTTTCAGTAGTGGAGTAGTTGATTTGTGCTCCGTTGAGAGTTCTAGAAGCATAATAAATGGCATATGGAACTTTGCCATCTCGCATCCCAACACGGCTCCAACGGCATAATCACTTGCATCGCACATCAACTCAAATGGCTTGCTCCGATCCGGTGGTTTGATGATTGGTGCGGTAGTCAACAACTCTTTCAAAGTGTCGAAAGCTTCCTTGCATTCCTTGTCACAATCAAAGGCCACATCTTTTTGCAAGAGTCTACACGGGGCATTGCAATCTTGGAGAAATCCTTGATGAATCTCCTATAAAAACCCGCATGACCAAGAAAAGAGCGAACCTCCCTCACATTTGTGGGGTATTGTAAGTTCCGAATCAAATCTATCTTAGCCTTGTCAACTTCTAACCCTTAGAGGATACAACATGACCTAGCACAATACCATGATTGACCATAAAGTGACATTTTTCCCAATTAAGCACAAGATTAGTTTCTACGCATCGTTTAAGAATAAGTGCAAGGTTATCTAAGCGGTTGTCAAAAGAATCACCATACACGGCGAAATCATCCATAAACACTTCTATGATGCTTTCCACATAATCTGAGAATATACTTACCATACAACGTTGAAAAGTGGCTGGTGCATTGTGATAGGTGTAGAATACACCGTATTTACTATATAGAGTTTATGCTTTCTTTGCTAATTTTCGTGTGAATTATGTATCTTATGTTTGCTTTTGAGTTATCAGGTGCAATGGAGTCGCACGGAGGAAAAGAAGAAGAAATTATCCAAATTGGGCCAAAGGGCGAAATTGTCATCTCATAGCGAGCTATATGTGGAGCGCGGCTGAACGCAAAGGGAGCGGAAGAGAAATAGGCTGTCGGTTACACAGGCCCGACAGGCCAAAGCAATTGAGGTGGCCCTTAACAATGAGTGGGTGTTTATAGTCATTCCTGGCTACCCCTTATCCTACCAGTGGGGTGGATACATCCATGTTCTTACATAATACCTAGAAGTCGAGAAGGAATTTATTTCCTCTTCTTCATCAATGTTCGATTGTGAAACACCTGAAAATTGGAAGAGTCGAACTTAAAATCGACAGAGGATGAGAAATCGAGATGAGGTTTTGTTTACGCAATCGTTAAGCAAGGAAATGTTGATATCGATCTCGGTAGATCGGTAAAGAGAGGTAAGTTTCGATGCTTTTGAAATTGAGGCAAATGGGTGATGAATTAGACGAACTTGTGGTCTGTAGAGTTTAATGGAGAAATTGAGATCGAGATCGAGAGAAATTGGTGGTGTCCATGAATTGCGAGAGACAGGATTCAACTCTGAACTCGGGATATGAGAATCTTTGTGAAGTTTGGATTCAACAAAGAGATGATCTTTGGGGTTTGTGAAGCCATGAAGCTTAGAATAGAGAGTATGTGGTGACAGATCGAGAAGAAGCAAAGTGGGAAGCATCCGAGATAGTTTGCCATTATAGAGTTCAAATCAAGGGTTTGTTACTCAGGAGAAATGGAGGTGCGGGTGAGTCGGTTGTGTTGAGTTGAGAAGAACCGAATCGGAGTTGTGGTGGTGATTAAATGGGTTTTGTGGCTAGAGAATGGGTTGTGAGTGAGTTGTGCTATAGATGTATGATTAGGACTTGCGGGATTGTGGCGACTTTTGGTGGTGGTGTTTTTGTGGAGTAATGCTCGGGTGGTGAAGCTATATTGGTTGCTGCTTTGTGAGCGTAAACCCCTGCGGCGAGAGGGAATGTTAAGGAGATAGCAGAGAGGCTTACCCAGTTGCAAGATGGAGCTGGTGTATATGAAGCTGTGAGTAGCGGGGTCATGTTGGTCTCGTTGGTGGTGAAGCCAATTGCGGGCTAACGGCCAGTGGTGGTGGTCGGCTAGCCTTTGTTCTTGTTGGTTCGGGCTGGAATTGCGTGTCCCGAGCCGCAGCCGTCGGCCTCAAGAAGAAACGCAATGGTGGTCATTGTAATGGGTGAAGGTGGACTGAGAAGGAGGTATAACAGATGCAAATGGAATGGCATGGCTTGAATTGTGGGTTCATGACCCGATGTGGTGGTGGCAATTGGATGTATGGCATTGATCGGTAGTGAGTCAGTGACAAAAGGCGATGATTACAAGGAGTTGCTCGGATGGAAATGCAGGTGAGGGTAATGTTGTTTCGATGAAGGTGATTGAAATACAGATAGAGCTCGAGGCTAGGGTTGTTGGTGATTTGAGGAATTGAGTTGCAAGCGACAAGAAGCATCGATGCTTTGTCTTTGTTGCAGGTCTTTTGTCGATGTGGTTAAGCCACAGGAGCAGTGAAGTCAGGCTGGAGTTGAAGCTGTGACTGGAATTGTTGATGGCTGCAGCTGGTATTGGTTGCTGGCCTGGGAGTTTTTCTGGGTATATGGACTGGCAGAGCTGATATTGCAGGATTTCTTTGGGATTGTATCTTCTTCTTGATACGAGGTGGTGCTATGAACTTGGCCGTGTTT